>CAADRB010000046.1:139720-306973 GCA_900708905.1 Hymenolepis diminuta | reverse complement strand
GAGCAAACGCGGCACCCACTTTGAACGGAGCTTTCTCATAGTCAAATGCTCATGTAATATAAAGCCAAAACGTTCTTTCATATCTTTACGATGTCAGCTAACTCACGCAACCTCACTTTTCCATCATTCAAAACGATTTCGTGGATTTTTTATGTTTTCTGGTGTTACCGCCTCATTTGGACGTCCACTGCGTTCTGCATCATCGGTGTCTCTACGACCACGTTTGAAGTCAGCAAACCGACGTTTTATTGTTGTTTCTGATGGAGCGGAGTCCCCATAACACTTTTCAATCCATTGCTTCGCTTGAACGGTATTTTTTCCCAATTAGAACACGAAATTGTTTTTGATCCATTGTTTTGAAAATAACGAAAGTAGCGTCACTCTTAGCACAATAACTCACAAACTAATGAATAGAATATCATGAAATTTTAACGGCTGTCTTTTGAAGGTTAGTGTTAACTGAAGAAAAGGTGACTGCAATAAAACTAGCGCCATCTATGTGTTAGGCCCGGGACTTTTCAGCCCATGTATTATATGCTTAATTGATTTTGCCGTTATCACTTTCTCTGCAGCTCAAACATCCCGAATATCCAGGAACTCAACAGTTGTAGGTCCAACGAGCGCCTTTCTGAACGTACTCTCTCGAAGTCGCCCCCTTACTTTCGTTTCTCGAGTCATGAATCCCACCGCCTCAATTCGATCAGCCAGTGTCAACATGGGTCGACAGTCTGTGGTCGTGATCACTCCACCTCCCACATCAGCCTCCGCCAACGAAAGTGTCCTAGTTGCCGAGGGAGAACGCATGGGACACTCTGACTTGACAGCAGAGTTAGCATGTGCTCGGTGTTGTCGAACAGTGGGAACACTGATATTCCGTCTCTATGCACTGAAAGATTTTATCGCAGAACTTGGCTGGCCAGAGCGAGTAAGGGCGTCAGGATGGGCCGAATCCACGCGGAAAATGTGTTCGAGTCTTCTGCGGGAAGCAGCTAAGAGAACACTTGTTGAACTAGACTCACATCTCCGACAATCGAGCAAATCGACGGATTTAACAGTGTCTCTTGAATGTCTTACTATGATCAATACGATCACAGCTATTAGAATGCAATTGTTCTCTCTATGCCATCGACATGAGTCAGAAGTTGCTGGGGATGGACAATCAGGAAGTAAAACAGAAAGTCCTGGTGATCTTTCTATCTCACAACCGACTTCAGTAAGTATTTTTATCTCCCATTTTTATGTTTTCTTAATTTTTTCTATAATATGCCAAACATGCCAAACTTAATAAAGAACATTTTATTAACTTAATCGAACCCATGCTGATTGAAATCGAGATCAGAAAGGGATCTCCGTTAGCAACTTTGACCAACTGCTGGAATTGAGTAAATCATCTTCCGTAGATTTCCCCTTAATAGTTTTCCATATGATAAAGAAAACAGGACTTGGGCCTTTTGCTAATCAAGTACAAAATGACGGTCATTTCTTAAGGAACAAGTATGCTGAAATAACGTAAGGAGGGTTATGTTGAATTGAGTGAATTTTCAAAATGTATTACATAAGAGTAATGAAACTGCTAGACAAATTGGAATTGATGCACCGAGAAAAGGCTCGAATAAAGAATCCCTGTACTGTTTAGATAAGCTGAGATTTGCCACCCAGACAGTTATGGAATTGATGTTGACTTTCAGATTAACAACTAATAAAAATAGTTAGGAGATGTGGTACATATGTCAAATTATGGTCCGACAGTACTTTTGAGACGTGTGTGGGATGCCACCCAACTTTAGTGACTGAAAACTGAGAGAATATATACATGCGTATATTTATCGGTCGCTAAATCTACTCTTAATGTGGTGAATCTACATGAAGATCTCATGATAGTTGGGGTTTGATGACTGCTGGTTGAAGTTTTATGCCCGTCTTCATAATGTAAACACAAGAGAATTAATAAGCCTAGAATGTTCTCCCCCGGATAGAAAGATAGGTAGCTGAGAATATAACAGGTATGCTAGTCATAGTCAGACAACTTTAAGGCTCTGGATTTGTTTAAATAATATCAGTTATTGGCTTTTACTTAACTACACTTAAGTTAGTTAAAAATCAATAGATTTCGAATAACTGCCATTTATTTGAGAGAACGTTTTTGTTGCGACTTGTAAGATTGGTATGTTCTTCAAAATGCTGGTTGAATAAAGGCAAATTTTAAATTTTTCCAAGCTTATTTTAATAGCATCTTCGATATTAAATGATAATACCAATTCATAAAATTTATAAATGTCATTAATCCGGATAGTTGGATACAGTACGTTCTACGTCGTTTTTATCGCATGTCTGCCATGCATTCCATCTCGCTCTCACTGATTATTTAAGTAACAAGTATAAAGTAAGAAACATTACGCAATTTTATCTTAGTGGTCTTTGTAATTTGATAATACTGTAGAGAGTTTCATTCGGTCATGGATTAGTTTCACTGAGCAAAAGTTTGTATTAACTCGTATTTTCATAATCAAGCATTTCACAAAACCAATTTCGAGAATATAAGAAATAATACGGGCAGGATTGATAAAGTTCCAAAGATTAGGTTATTTATAGTTACTGAGTTGAATTCTACCTACGATAAACAGATCAAATTTCACCATGTCGGAGAGTGGATAAGATCATGCATTATTAAATCAATCCTTTTAGAGGAATGGTTAGCAGCATATTAAAAACTTCTCGGTTAATGCCATCTATAACCTGTTGGGAACTACATACCAAGGCTCCAGGAGACCCGAGGAGTACACGTCAGGTCCACATAACATTTTATACTGTGCCCACTACAACTGATTAGATAGACAAATTAGACACATTTGAGAATATGGATGGGTCAGTCATACTCAATTCACCGTGTCCTAAAGGATGTTTATCACATTATTTCGGGCTGTTGAAAAAGGCAAACGAATCGAGATGGCCTAACCAACCACTCAGCTTAAATAACTCATCAATGAATTTAGTATAGTTCATTTGAGTGAACTTCAGTGAGCTCTGCTATGCTTAAGCATGTTTGCTAGTCTCATCTACTCGTTCATGGCTGTAAGGAGATACAACTGATTCATAGCGGCGTGATCAACTATTCGATTAAATCAAGTGGTCAACAAACTCTAAATATCGTGAAGATTAGTGCAGCTAGATATCCATGGATCAAATCATAAAATTGAGCTCTAGAAAACCTCGTTATTAGAAAGTGAATTGCGTTCCTTTTGGTGACTTAAACAACTCGATGAAGCACAAATTTTGATTTCCTAACTTCATTAAAAACTTGCTTTTGACCCGTTTTAGTGCTTACTGAACTATTTTTGCAATTTCGCGTTTTCATCTGTTGATCATGGCAAATAATCAATACCCTTGGGACCAAATTTTGAGACTTGATCTTTGTGACATGAAATTAAATCCACTAATTCCAAAGCGGAAAAAGGGATGAGTTGAAAAATTAAATGTATTAGGACTTTCAATATCCTGAATTCATTCCCTACCCGATCTAATTCCTTACCTCTTATTGAATTGTTTATCGTTCGTTGTGTTTAGGTAGTTCAGCATTATTGATAATTATTAATATTCTGTTTAACCGCGGATAATTCTTATGAATCAGTTTCGAGTAACTCCAGTATTAGGATGGATTAATTTAAATTTTTATGTCGTTTCCGTTAATGCAACAATGCCTTAAATAGCCCTTAAACCACATTCGCTCCCTAGGTTGACATTTGTTCCCTCAGGCAAAAGCGAAAATCATATATATCCATACACTTAATTTTCCTCATGGCTAATCATGTCGTTTAAGCTCTCTTCTAGTGTAGTGAGTTTGCTCCATCAGCATGTTTTCCTGCCCACTGTATGTGATATATGTCGGTCAAATGTAATCTGCTGTTCTCAAAAATTGGCTGATTGTCAGTCTGGATTTTATACAGGGTAAACCCCATCTCTCTATTTGAATTTGCGAGCAGTTAGTAAAAATAGTAGACAGGTTAGTACTATTAATAAGTACATCGATTAAACACTTATAATTTTTCTGCTGAATTGAGTGTTCTTGGTAATTAATAGTTGATCGTATTGTATCTCATATTTGGTAAATCACTATTTAACTCACCGATTAAAGTATTTTTTGGAGATTTTTACCACCTTATATTTAAGATGTTTCGAACCTTTTCATGAAATGCAAATAGACTGTTGCCCTAAAATAGAAAGTATTATACATGCTCACAGCTAAAAATTATCGGTAAACTTCACTAAGCTTGAACTGGCCACTTTGTATAACGCTTTATAACGTTAAACTCAATGTACCTGACCATGTAGAGTGACAACGTTAGAACGTACATAAAATTTACCAATGAAGATTGTTAGCATGAAAATAGTTAATTTAGCCGTCATGGGCTGTATCAAAGCTGCAAATCCCATCTTATACTAGCGAATAGTTCTGTCGTTGAGACCACAGGAGTGACCCTACCACTCACTTATGCTATTATGATATACGATATCAGTGGAATCAGAATTATTTTTAAATGCTTGATAATGAAGATATGAATCAATGTAAAAGTGAATTCATGAATATCGACAAGTGTTCCTATATGACTACCTATTAGACAATATACAAAGTTGAGCTATTTAAGGTGAGCTCGCACGACAGGGAACATGCAAGCCTGAGGTAAGATAACCGCGGAAATTTGATAGTATTTTTTACTCTAAATGAGAGGAATTATAGGAATTTGAATCGTAGGCCAAATGTTTATACGGTGGTAGGTGGAGGGTGCTTTAAGGATACGAATTTTTGATTGATTTTGCATTTACAATCTTGCATCTGTTTGCGTCATCGATTACATTGATTTTCTACTTTTATTCACAAGTGTTTGGACTTGTCGAGATTTTTTACTAATCATAAAAGAATATTGCAGCCTTTCAATTCTTTTGGTTTTTTCCATATAAAATACTGAAGGTGTAAAGGTTACTGAGTGATACTGTTATATAAATTCATTCGTGTGTTATTCATTATTTTATTTTTTGTCTTTCATTATTCTTGTATTACACTCAATTTGGATAAACTTCCGGATGTAAATTTAAGCAATTATTTGGCAAACGCCGGAAATCAGTTTATAGAGTATGAACACTATGTCTCTAAATCTCGTAGAATTTTTTGGGTTCTTGAAATATACGCTACCTCTCCAATCAGCAACACTTTATATTACTGCGAAATAATCAGAATGGTCACAAATGCCTTAATTTTGTGCGTTGTAATTACTAGTTATATAGTTTTTCTTCGCGTCAGTGGCACAGTAGCGTACATCCAAATGATATTCCACATACTGTTATATTTGCACTTGTCTTAAATCTAAACCTACATCGGTATCTTTCTGTCTAGGTGCGAATGTACACCGAGACGGAGGCCTTTTTGGAGGGAGTTCATCGACAAATGAGTGTTATCCTTACCGACCATCTGGCTTTCGTTCTAACCACAGTTCTCAATCGTCTTGCCCGCTATGATGAAGGCAATCTCATCTCATCGATTCTGACTCTCGCTGTAAGCCCGCTTTCTGTTGTTGTTTTCAGTTTTTTTATCGCTCTAGGCTTAGTTAAACTTATTTCCATATTTGGATAATGTTATTAATCCCCAAGGTGTCCTTTTATTTAATTATTCGTTTAAATTACTCAATTTTTTTCCTTTCAGAAACCCGTTGACGAAGACGGTCGTAGTTACACTCATTTCATAAGCGCTAACTTGCAGATTCTGTGTCAGAATCTTGTTGATGATGTCTATCTCCTCTCAATATTTGAAGTAAGCTCTATCATTATTAGATTTATAACCTTCTACTCTTAAGAACTGGTATACGAGTCAATTGAGGCTGATTCATGAGTGGCTCATGCAACGACGAAATAATGTATTACATGCTTATCAAATCAAATGTCTGGCGACAATTGTGAGGGTAAGTAATTGTATACACTACTTGAAATAGACCTGACTTCTTTTTTTTTATAGAAAGTATTCTCTGACTTTGAGCTTCAAGGTGTGGCGACACATGTTTTGGAAAATATGACATACAAAAACGTCTGTCATCGACTTCAGGTACGTTTGTATGTGGATTTGAGCTATTTCATTCTCCTATTTTGAGTTCACATTTTTTATTGAATGCTGCTCGTTTATTTAGCTGGTGAAGAAAGTGACCAGAAATGCGCAATAGTATGTTCATCAGTTCACACCAATTTTTATGCTTATCTGCTGAACAATGTGAATTTAATATTTGTATAAGAAGGGAGGCAACTAGGCACAGAGTGCAGGGTCTGGCTAACTTTAAACGAACTTCACTACATTGCAGAACGGAATGGAAAGATACGGAGATGTAACGAATGGTTTTTTTTGAAAATAAATTAAAATGGCAAATATACTAGTAAGTTGGTTGGTCGATAGTAAAATTTTCTAATTATGCAAACCTCTCCGATTAATCCGAGCACCTAAAGGATGTAAGAAAGCAATGGCGGTTCTAAGGGTTACCACAAATTTAGCAATATTAATCAAGGGGTTATATCAAACACTCCAGGTGGGAATAGATAACTAAGTAATTCCTATGAATCAACTAATTCAAATCAATGTTTAAAATGTTGCATAGGCATTTTCTTTAATGCTTGATTTAGCAGCATTGTAAACACTTACTAACATGCATTTCACTTCGCACAATATCTCCAATTAGCGAAATTGCGCCATTAGCATTTTCTCAGCTCCCCTTATGTCTTCTGCATTTGCCCTTTTCTAATTGTGAGTGCGTACTTATTTGTTATTTGTCCAGCTCCGCTCCGACATTATGATTATGTCGCTCTTGTCTACTAAGTGAATACCGCTGGATGCCTGCGAAAACGGAACACTTAGTCACATACACATACACTCTAATGCTTCGCCAAATGGCAAAGCCGTTATGAACGCAATAACCTCTCTGTTCATTCATTTATTCTTTTATTGGAGTCATTCACAAGCATACTGGGACTTTTAAAAGCATTTTCCAACGCTAATCTTGTGCAGAGGAGAATCTCTATCGAGATCATGACTTCTGACTTGGCGGTCGTGTTCACTAACAACTGTGCTGCTGGAGCGCCGTTCTATTTCTAAGTCTATTAACACTTAACATGAGTATACAGGGTAATCTTGAGCCGATCTTATGAAAAACTCGCATCCTACCTTATCCCTTGTTGACGAGAACCAGACAGTGTGATTGGCCACCCACATCACTAGGTGTTATGCTGTGTTAAAGAACGCTTTCCAAATGAGTTTGGAGATTATTTTAATCAACTCCAGCATTGTCCTTTTTGAGAGATGGATCTTTTTAGTCCTATGTGTCTTTCTCTATTCTTACCACCCATATTGCTTGCCGCCTGGGGTGGAATGATGTTGATGAGGTCTTATCGCTCCCCGATTGTTAGATGTTTATTAACATCTGCTTACTATAGCACCAGTACACAGACGAGGCAAAGGCAAAATGATATTCGAAGAAAGCATTACATGTTTTTTTCATTTGATTCTCATTCTGTGAGTCCTTAGGTGGGATTTTGAATATATCATAGCTTTTAAAACTAGTCTTATAAACAGTTAAATATCATTTTTAATGCCTAGGCATTTTGGAAGGTATGTATCTTCATGACTTAGATCCACAGTAATATTTTTGGCTGTAAATATGCATCTCTTTTAGGTTGAGGAAGCAACACTATCCGTTTCAACAAGCACAAGAAACAGCTCTCCTTCGTCAACACAGTCGGCAGCAACAGCAGATGGACGTCAGAATCTAATACGAGCAATTGGTGGCGGTTTGAGTTCCCTAGCTCAAGGTGCCGGTCTACGACATCGTCAAACTTGAAGGTCATCATCGTCCTTCCCCAAAACCCCAGGCACACACATACCCCGGTCTTTCAACAATTATCTTTCCTCTTTACATTTCCTTCTTTCACTCTGTCTCCTTATTGTGATATAATTATTATTCCATTCTGCCCCTCGTTATTATTGCAATTTATTAAAGTGGTGATTGGGAAACGGAAACTGCAATTCCTACTATTTCTACTCCTAATTTCCTTCAACTCCTCTCAGATATATTTACATTAATTTCTTCCGCCAGTGGAGGTCTGTGATGGACAATCTCTACCCATATATTTCGCTCGTTCTCTTAAAACTCAGTACTTTATTTGGCCCTTTAGGGGTTTTTCGAATTGTGGTTTATTTTTGTACTTACCGACTTCCATATATACAATGTGGTGGTTCTAATGTGATTCAGTAACCCTCCACCTTCCCATTCTAAAACACCTAAATAGTTACTCCTCCTGTTGAATTGTTCCGCTGGATGTTCGTTATTATTATTACAACTACAATACAATTACTTGTTGGATTATTCCCATGCCAAAATATACGCGAACTATTGGAATTATTGCTATCTTCTTTGAGAGTGAGATAGAGCTTCTGTACTTGGCAGAATATCTAGTTAAGTTGCTTGCAGTTTTGATTAGCAGTCGGTGCAGATTGGCCTTAAATATGCTTTAAAGAAACATAGCTAACAATAATCATTTGAGAGAGTAAATATAATATTTTAAATGAATGCCCATTAAATGGTTATTTAAATAAATGAATTATAAAGAGTGAACATGATGTGAAATTGTTATATTATATGTAAACTGTCCAAGCTTTTTATTAACAGTATTAAGTGTCAAAGGGAAAAATTGAGACGCCATGGCCTTCGAACCAGGTCAATCGGTGAGTCGCGTGAATGCGGTGACGAATTGATCTAAAAATTGAGCGCGTTGTGGTATTAATTTAATAGAACCTTCTAAAATAATTTGTGCAAAAAAAGCGATCTAAAATAAATAGGAATTCCAGATACAATTTAGGTTATTTTCAGACCTTACCTTGAAATTTCATGGATATTTACCGTGCCTAGATTATCTCCCTATATGTGCCGATATTTCTTTCCAGTAGTTAGACTGAAATGTGCCAACAACGAACTCTAATGGATATTATAGTCCCTTGAGTAATGAAATCCATTGAATTATTTTTCACATGTTAAAGAGAGTTAATGAGAATAAAATACATTCATACTGTGCTATACATAAAAGGGTAAGTAATATCCAAATGGCAATAAAAATTAATTGAGCCCAATCATCGATAAGCTATTGAAATCTAGACAAGTTTTTTAATTGAAAAAAACCTATCATTAGATGAATAAAAAGTAGAGTTTTATTATTAGTCCAATAATGTGGGATTAAAACGGAATTTTACTTATAAGGCCGATATGTCAACTAACACTATTATCAAATTTGTAAAAATATTAAAACAAATCATTGGTATTTTTATGATTAACATTATTTTTGGCGTTTTAAACATTGAGTTATCTTGACTTAATTTATTTGTTTGTATTCACTCTTAGTACGCTGTTATTTAAAGGAACGGTTGCGTGACTCTCCCTCCTCCATCATGTCTCTGGATGATTTTTTTAATAAAAAGTCCAAGAAAAAGGTAAAGATTATAACTACGAGTGCATTATTACAACAAATCACTGACACAAACCCTCTTCCGCAACCTGAAACTGAGACTAATAGTGACTTAATTCCAAGCGTAGCGGCTGAATCCGACGAATGGGAGCCTATACAAAATGATATCGCTCCAGATTTCTCAGATCTATCCTTGCATGATTTAGAGGAAGAAGAGAATGAAGATGCGGTAGTGAATGATGTCAAAGATACATCCAAGTCCAATGTCAATGAGGTCGCGTGGAAAAATAAACCGAAAGTTGAAGGTGATCTATATTTAAAATTTTAAATCTTAATTTTTGCTCATTTCTATATTATTATCTTTTGGAAATGTAGAAGAGCCAAAAAAGGGGGAAGTTGAGGAACCACCGAAACCTGGTATCTACATATCAGCCGCTTTCCGTAAAAATAGGGATTTACCCAATGTGGACAGTATGGATGAATTTCCAACATTGGACGCTGTCAAAGATAAACCTGCAAAGAAAGTTGAAAAACCCGTGGAACCGGTGGACAATTCCTGGACTGATGTACAAAGAGGATCTAGTAGACGCCGTGAAGTACCAAACAATGCATACGTACCTTCAGCTTTTAATCGGTCAGAAGGTCGTAGCAGGTATGCACCTCCTAGTGGCAGTGGATTCCCTTCAAGGAGTGGTGTTACTTCCGAGAGACCTGGTTTTAATGCTCAGTCGTCTTCTACCTCGTCCACTTCTGGATGGACGCGGGGTAGTACTATTAAACAAGATGAGGTCATTTCGAGGGCTTCCTTTGTCGAACAGAGAGGATCCGGTGGATTTGAACGTAAACCTGGAGTGTGAGTTGCGAATTTACGATTTTCCTATTGTCATTTTCTATTTTTAATATTCTTTATCATCTCTGTCAGTATCCCAGCCGCCAAACCTTACGTTCCTCCAAGTCTAAGAAACGTCCAACCCATCAGTCAATCAAATCGATTCGCTCAATTGGATAACTCTTAAACCCCTCGGATCTATTTCGCTGCAATGTAGTAATCCCTTCTAATTTAACTATAAGTGTCTAAGTGTATTGTTAATTTGTACATTCAGTTTGTGTGTATTTGTTTGTCTGTAGCTGCCAGCATTCGCTTATATTACGCGCTCGCGAAGGGTCAGATAAATATGTCCCGCTTATATAATTCCCCTTTCTCCATGCCACACTTTGTATTCCCAGTCCCCCTTTTGTCGAAGAATGCTGTGTGAAATCGATAAATTAGGTGATGGAATCTCTTGTCTGTCTTTCATTCAGATCACGACTTAGCTTTACTCAATGAGTAAATATCATCCATCCAACTTATTCTATTCTGTTTTTTTTCTTTTCCATAACCCACAACATAGGGTATCAGTGTAAGAGTACCATTTTGTATGCAAATGCGATTTGATGTCAATTGAAATCTGAGCCGTGGCAGATTTTAATTCAAATAAAAGTCCGATTGTGTTGTGAATATTGGTTCTTTTTAGCTAATCGGGTTTGGTATATTTTTGATAAGGTCTAGAACCGTATAACTGAAAGAATTGACTGGTTTTTTTCTTACGGTGAGTTTATTATGTCTTACTGCACTTGATGGCTTTAAGCTGGTCCTACGTGCTTCGAATCTAGCTCTTATTGCGGCGGTGTTTTCAATTAGAAGAGCTCAATATCTCTCCCTTGCCCCAAGATGAGTGCAAGGAGCCAGCAAGCCTAGTTTTCGTTAACTTTATACACAACAGACAACCGTAAAGGTAGATGGTTAATATCACGTCAACAATGGGGATAACTGGATACACTAGTAAACAGAGTGGTGACAAAATAATAATTCCTCACTTATGATTATTGTTTTTTTATCGATGACTGTGCTTAGCGCGTACGTCTACAAATTTAATGGTCACGAGATTGAGGGTTACCGGTGCTCGTTCAGTGAGGTATGTGGTCGGCCCCACTGGTTAAATCTGATCAACAAGATGGATGGTGGAAGGCGAGTTTCTCATGAGGGCCGCTACATGGTATCTACCTTCTTGTAGAGTCGGGTGCTACCATCACTTCCCACAGTGTGCTTGAGAAGTTTTTTATAAATACAATGTCCCTAAGCTGTGTGCCTAATTAGGTCGATGGAATGTTAAAATGTGATGAAAATGATTGGAGCTCTCGTTGTGATTGATAAGTTTATTATGCAGATCCAATTGAGCTCACCTTGAGTGAACTCATTTTACAGAGATCTAACTTAACAATTTTATTTTTCATCTCTGCTATTTTATAATATTAAGCTACGGTATTTCATGTAAGACAATTTGCCTTCTCAGCCATTAGAAAAGAATTAACTGAAGCAGGAAGACTGATCCTTCTTGATTAAATTATACCAGTCAGTAAGCACTGAATATCCCAAATAAGTATTTGCTGAAATCCGGGGAACAAAACGTGAAATTTGGATTTTGGGACTTGAACTACTAATTCAGTTGGCATTGTAAAACGCGAATCTAAAAATCGATTGAAGAAAGACACTTTGTTACCTTGACGTTGCTCTCTGTATCTTTTCGATTCCCCCTTCCCTCATCATTTGTTGGATTTATTGTTATTTGATGTCATTTGCTTTTCACAATTAAAGGTTGGAAATTTTTCTGCTGTGGATAATAATTATGCAAATTAAATAGCTTGAGTGAAGGGTGCTCAGTATGTGTAGATAGGGCTAAATTGCTTCCTGATTTAGTACCATTCTTCCAGGAGACGTTGTTATGCAAAGGTAGGAAAACAGGAAATTATTTCAATACTACCTCAGTGGCCACAAAATTACGGAAAGTGGGTTGGTGTAAGAACTTTTCTTCGTGTTTAAGAGTAATGAATGTGTTAGATTTAAAAGAATATTCAGCAATAAAGCATGCATATTATTGATAATCATGGCTATGATGGAAGCAGGTTGGTGTCGAAGTAGCTTATGCCCTGAGTATCAATCGATTAGAAGAAAAGACCTGACTCTACCCAGAATTCTGGTCAACCACTAACCTCCAACTGGGGTTGCCGTCATAGACCACATGTTTTTGAGGTGGCAAAAAGTATTGGCCATTTCTTCCCATAGAAACTCCACTTTGAAACGGGATTCTCTGAACTTGACCTAAAGTACCTCAAGCGTAAAAAGAGTGACCTGTACTTGGTTCTGTTTTGTATAAATTTTCCAACTTATGTGGACATTTTTGCGGCCGGAGTGATGAAGATAATTTTGTAACAGTTATTCCCCTTTTTGCTAATAGAAACTTGAGAGTGTAGTCGAAGTGAGTATACGAGAGGGTATTTAGCGACCTTCTGACCTGACTCTTTGCATTTACAGGTTAGATGAAGGATAGAAGCAATTCAACTATTTGTTTAACCCTATTCAATTTATTACTCTTTTTGACCCCATTTCACCCTATATAAATACACTACCTTTAATCCTCCATACTTTAAAGTGGACTTAGTCCAAGGTGGTCCTATGCTGAATATGAGTGAATTAAGTCATGTCAGCTGGAAGATTTAAACATTTTTCTTCACCATATTTATTTATCGCACCCAATGGAAACTTTGTATCTAGACTTACGTACTCAAGGTATTTCATAGATCGCACTCAAAAAATGTTTTTACACGAAAAGGCACCTATGTAAAATGCAAAGTGGGGGTGGCATACTAATAAACTGTTTTAATGTCTTCAGTGCATATTTTAATGATTTTCTGCTCCTCTATCCACCTATATTAATGATCTTTGGCCACCATGTGTATATGCTGTGCCATACATTGATCATTGCCCTCTACCGCCTATTTCTGATATCCTCTGAAGCCACCTTAGTTCTGTCGATCAATCCAAACCCGGAGTAATAAGACAAACAACTTTCAACTGAAGAAAGACCTCTTTATTAAGGGATTATCCTGTTTACATACAAATTGGGTTATAGAATTGATGGATTACCTGGTTTGCGTGTAATAAAGCAGTAGAGATATTTCATTTCCAGATTCGAATGGGGAGAGCAGTAACTGATATTTTTGGTGCTCAAGTTGCAAATTTCGTTCATTGAATTTTTATGAGTTCTCTCCAGGATGTTGAAAATGTTCAGTTATACCTCGTATCATGATGTAGTTTGTGTCTTCGCTAAAGTTAATTTCTTTATTAGTGGACTCAACGTATCCTTCGAATCTTAGAGCCTCTCCGCTCGAAAAGTCCTACTTCAGCATGTGCATCGAAAGATATTGGCTAAACAGCCGATTACTTCAATCACCAAAGACTGACTCGAACCCATAATCTCTGATGAACGATACGCTTTCTTACAAGAAGACTCACCGATCAATATGATTAATTGGTTTACCGAACCGTAACATCGATTTGACGTTTACTACAATGATTGATTCAGTGAATCTTAAACTTAATCGATTGTATAATGAAGTGGTTAATTTTCAATTCAAGGTTAATCAGTTGAACTCTAATGGGCTCTGGACTAGTATCAGCTTACTACCTTCTGGCTTTTAAAGGTGACAAAGATATCGTGGCAGCATAACCGATCGGTCAATTCGAACACTACGTACAAGAATTCACCCAGAAACTTGGAGCCCAAATCACCGCAAATAAATTGTGGAATATTAAGAAATCATACAGTGAACTGTACTCATTAATCATAAACTAAATAAGCTGATGAATCCATAAATTAAAGTAGTTAAGATCACTTCGATACTCTGCTTTATTCTCTCCTATTTTCAACTCTCTTCTCCCCTTATTGGACTATTTTACTGCTCCTCATGTTTAAGTGTTTCCGAATGATTTAGTTGTAGTTGCTGTTGTCGCTTTTCCTTTCTAAAGGTAATAAAACGCTGAAACGCATTCTCAAAGTCTACCTGAAGCACTGATTTATGATTTGTTAGTTGAACTTAATGCATGAAAAGTTGCACAATTTGAAGTGGCAAAATTAATGAAGTATTTTTACTTGACATGCAAATGGCATCCATTTCCTGATTAAGAAGGATCTAAATTCCGTGGGGAAGAATTAAATTTCCTATTCAATCACAAGAGAAAAATAGATAAAAAATAATTAAATATAAAGTGTGGGTCCTGTATTTCCATGAGGAATCAAATAATATCTATAATCCACTCCCTACAAATATTTTTTTAGAGACTAGAATATTAATTTTTGGGAGGTTGACGGTGATACTGTAATAATGAAAACAACCACAAATATAATTTAAATAACTGAAAATATATAGACAGGGAAATATATAGCTTTCAATAAAAAATTTGTTGAGGGGAAAAACGTTAAGTTTTAAGATCATGATCTTGTAAAAGGAGATTTCTATATAGCTTGGGTTGCGGTCGATATCCCTGCCTTAGATATTTTAGAACGTTTCGGCCGATTGGAGATTAGCTTTTTGGACATTTACCTGAAAATTACCCCAAATGTAGGTTTTCAACAGGGAGAGTTTGCGGTCTTCTATATTATCTTGATCTTATATTCCACAAACCAGGTTAGTTTCATCTGCCAACAAAGGAAGGTGTACATCTGGAATTAAGAAAGTTTACGAAAATAGGTGATGCTGTTATTACTATCCTCGGACAAGATTTGCAGCTAGCACAAATACAAATGTGTATTATTGGATTTAGAACTCTCCTAATCCGATTAAAAAACCAACACATCAACTGCTTATTATTGATGTCCAATTAACTTGAGCATCATCATATGGAATGCAATGCTCAACTGAAAGAAAGACAGACATTACAATCGTTTATTTAAAAATGTTACATATCATAGCATTTAGATAAATAGTGCATAACTATAAGGATATAATTAGGGAAAAGGATATGAAATATCAAATCATGGAATTCAAAATATCTACTTGGCTACTCAGCTCAGAAGAATACGTGATTTTGGAAAGGCCCTTTGAAGAGACTCGTATTTGATTTTTTGTCGTTCTGATATGCGGTGATTTAACCACCCATGTTTGTTAAAAACTTAAACCAATTAGAAACTTGCTCCCGGAGATCCTTTTCGTTCAGTGATCCCACTGATAGTAAAAAAGAATTTTTCATTTCTGTGACCTTTCGCATACAGTTGACAATACTGGATTTCACCGCCTTCCCTTAAATATCCCGGCGGTGCAAACATAAGAATCAACTGTGTTGACTGTTTTAACCACGACAAACCGATTGAATTAAAAATTTCTTTGACTTCTCGATTAATATGTCTTAGCAGTGGTCTTTCGTAAGCTTTTTTCTAGATGTCTTTGGAACCTAATAACTCAACAGAATTCTAAGTGGAAGAAAATTTGGGAGGCTTTTTACGGAACGTCAAAGACGAAAACTTCTTTGGGGCTCGGCTGTGGGATTTTCCAGAGGAATCCAATGGCATAGGTCTTCGCATATCATTGGCTATGTAGGAGGATATACTTTATTTGTCTTCATTAATTTGCCTTAGCCATGACCCTGTGTGGGACATGATAATAGTTCAGGTACCACTTATTCTGACCTATGAATTTGTTGCGGGATTATTACTAAAACCCATAAAATTGCATTTGCTGTTGAAAGTGAAAGTGTTGTCTCACAGTATCGTTGTATAAAGACCTTTTTATCCTTGTCTGATTCATTGCCTTTGTGATAGTAACTTTACCGAATAAGCCAGTTAACTGGATAACAACTATTAGTTTTTTGAGAGTTAAACATTTTACTCTCGATAAATGAAAATTTGATTTTGATTTAAATGTCTTATATTATTAACGATTACATATTGAAATCGTTAACTGAATCTGCTAGTTAATTTAGTCCATCTTACAAAGAAACAGACTTTTATTTCCGTAAGAGAGAAAGATTAATTTGTGAAGTTCAATCACACAATTTTTATATTTTTCATAATTGCAAAAATCAAATATTAAATACTCATTGCTACAGACTCAGTTGAATAGAATTAATTCATTTCTTTGTGAGTGTCATTTCTTCGCAAATTTGCTAGAAAGCATAAGAATTAAAAGTAATCCCGTCAGTACTTAATCCGATTTCCTTCTGACCTGTACTATTACGTCATGCATAGGTCAAACTATTCTCATTGACTTTTAATCCCTTTACGTAATTTACAATTTAACGAAGTCGAGTTGGGTTCTTTTTAAAACAATGCATACATGAGAATTCAATTCCTTCTGCTGTGATCACATTTTATTTAATACCCGATAGATACTTCAGATCAGCATTTCATCTATGGCGAAAAAATATTTTTCATGTCTGCAGAGTTTCTGAAAAAGCCGCTTTAACGCTTTGCCTTAGACAACACGATGAATTCTGCAAAGTTGTGTTCTATTTCAGATAAATGTTAATACCACATTTGGTTAAAGTTAGCGTAGTTAAATCGGTGACCTAAAAATCACAGTTACGAATTAAATTGACTTTGCATCAACCAGTACAATTACGTGCATATAAAGGCACCCATTATCGGCATAGTTTGCGAGCTGCTACTTTTCGATTTATTTTTAACAAATTTTACCCCTAATTGCCGTGTGAATTCCTGTTTTCATATAACGTAAAGTCATGCTTTCTTTCAATGTAAATGTCTTAAAAGTACTTTTCCTGAGATGAGATGAGGAGATCGACAAGCCGATTACGGCATCTTGGACCTCAGCGTCTAATCCTATAATAAACTCCCTGTGAGACACGGTAACTTGATTATGAATAAATCTTCCTCTCACAATGGTCAATTGTATCTCTTTTGTCTATTTAAACAGTTGTAATTTGTACAATATTTTATGATATGATCTAGTTACGGCGTGTTCTCTCTGGGATCGTAGTCATCAAAGCGTTACAGCGATTAAATAGTTCAGAATGGAAAATGGGGTCATATAAAGAGGTCACTAATACGTAACAGCCACATCAGACCACGCTGAAAACTGAATATGAAGTTAATTAGATACTACAGTGCGCACATATGCCAGCATTGGTGGCAATGTAGTCATGCGTCACGTTTGCAGCATTCATCTTTGCTCACCCAATACCTGAAATAGTCTATTAATTCGAAGGAAGAAAGTGGTTGCCTTCACATTTGACTCGTTTGCAGTGGCCATAGTACGTAGGTGATAGCGGTATCGGAGTTGTATTTATTCTGTCGCAAGACTTATTCCAGTTTAAGCTAGTATCACTGACTTTCGACACTTTGACTATCCACTTTATATCCTAGTTACGAAATTAAGTTTTGATATTCTCCCTCTAAATATCAACCGTGTAACCTGACCTGACTCCAATCAGGCATTATTTTTTACATAAACTAGTGTTCTAAACTTTAAATGCAGATTTATTTCTTATGACTAAATTGGGTTTGAAACTTTTTCCATTTCATACCTTCAGTTCGGATGTCCCACTTCTGCTCTCCTAAATACTGTTTTTTAGGCTTTAATATTTTTGCTATCGTAATTTATGGAAAAGGTTACTTGAAGTTTATATGAGTCGTATAAACTATTGACATTGCAATTCCGATCTTCATAATTTGCCTTATCTGCGCATATATGGCTATGAGTGATTACCTTGTGCATAGTGTATGTGCTATGACTCGTTTTCCCCCAATACGGAATATTTTTTAAAATTCCAACAAATCTGACCCAAAATCAAATGTAACCAAAATCAGCAAACTCAAAATAAATTATCGATCGTTAATGTGATGATCTATTTACCTTTTAGGAGAAACAAGCTGACCTTAAATAAATAATTCACTAAATGACTAATAACCGTGATCTGAAATAACACAAGTATGCGAAATGACAATCATCAAATACATTATTAAACTCTGAATTTGTTCATAATTTGCTAATTTTAGCCATATCGCTAATTTATGTAGCCGATACTCCATCATATACTCACAGTAAATAACCAAAATGACTATTCGAATCGTCCCAAGCATATTAATACTGGATGAATTTCAAATGCAGCAGATAGGTTTGTATTAATACTTTCAGAAGTATAATAAACCAATAATAATTCAGAATATCGACCGTTGAAAAACTGATACACAGCATGACAATCCACTGAAAAGATTTAAATTGAAGTAAAGCATTAACTTTTACTCTAGGCCGGAAGTGGATGGTTGAGAAGAAACACTCTAGTTTCAAATAGTATATTTAATTATTAACATTTAAAAGAAAATAATATGAGAGAAGCACATAACAGAAGGTTTGATTTAAAATTAGAATTATATTTAAGAATTTCTCCGCAGTTTCTTAAATCATTCGGGAATCTAATATGGATCCAGTGACCATGAATTTTGTATGACAGTTCTTGACGGTCTTTGCATCAAACGTAGCATGTACTTCCGTAAAGATCCTCCATCATTTTCACACTCGAACATCTGGTGTCCGAAATTCATGGTGTGCCGATAACCTAGCAGGTTTTCGAATATTTAAACATCTTGAGATCTTTATAGGGAGTAACTTCAATGTCACTTTACATCGATTCCAAATGTGACAAGCAATGAGTATCTTCGTCCATCTTAGCATATTCGGTATTGCATTCTAGTGTGACTCAACTATTCTCACTAAGAACAATTAAATATGCGTTGACAAGGTAATTTTAACACCCGATTTTTAACATGAGAGAAAATGCTTGCAAGAGCAAGTGAATATAAAGTAACTGAAAGTCTGCAATGATAGCACACTTTCTTCTATGCACTTGTGGTTTTATTTTAAAAATTTCTCTGAGATAGAATAAAGGTATATTGAAGCTTCTGATAAAGAAACCTCAATAGTGTGAACATGCTAACTCATATCTCTGGGTGTCCTGATTATATTTAAAAAATCAGTCAACTCTTATCGTAACTCTTTATCGCAGCCTGGGTTTCATGCGTTCAGTAATCACGTTTTACTCTCCCCTTCTGATTCATGATTGCTTCTTACTACTACCCCCCTTCCCTTCTCGTTCATTGTCGGCTGTCCAATATACACTTGATCCTACATTACTATTGGTCTTCTTACTGTTGCATCATGTTAACGTTTAGGTAGATCATAAGTTTTGTGAGGGAATAGCCCGGCCGAACTCTCAAATTACCTTTATTATAGGGATCAGTGATACTTTACCTACCAGTTACCATTGCATTTGGTCATTTAAATCACACCTGAGCCTCGAATCCTTGGCCTCTGAGTGATCACGGTCATTACGGTTTCCACACTCGGAACGTGCACAGCTTTTAGTCGAAGAGTTACGCAATGGAATAAATGGAAGTCTGAACAATTTTAGATTTAAGGATTTTTTTATATAGCTCAAATTTAAAAGCTCGATGAATTTTCCAGCAAAAGGTAAGATTATTATTTATCGCCAATTTGCTTGATCAAACATGGATACTTAAAACTGTCTGCTTAAAAGTCAAATACTGTAAATACTGAAAACGTCTTTAGAATCAGAATTTGCTCTTATTATTTCCACTTGAACACATCTACAGGCAGCTTTCACGAATCTCCCTAAACTGTAGTGCTTGCAATGGTCAGGTCAGGTTATTTAGTTAAAATAATGATAAAGTATAATGCATGAGGATGGGAGTTACACGTACATAGGTTGATCGACAGGGAACATAGAGTTTGCATTATATCTGGGAAGAGCGGCACAGAATCCAGTTACCATTGGTTATTCGAGAGATATTTCTATAATTCATGAACATCCCAAGTTGCATGATTTCGAGAAATATTACTGAATTTCTTTACACCTTGTTTTCCTCTTGAAATCTCCCTAATCAAATGCGGAACAATTCCACGAACACTTTGCCATCGTGTCAATCAACCGATGATACATTAAAAAAATTAGTAATTAATAGTTAAACTCCTAATTGCGGTTTGACATTTAATTCCCTCCAGCTCGAGTAAAATATTATTAAGAATCTATCAGAAATTGAATCTTTTAGTACTCTTCGGTGATAGTTTCAAAAGTTTATCTTATAAAGAGTGTAAATCCAACTCTGAGCTAGACTAAAAGGTCATTTTAGCTAATTCAATCATTCTGTACTAATTTGTTTGAGAAATTTACGGTAGTAACTAAGTAGAAGCCAAGAAGAACACGACTAGAATTATGAGCCATATGTGAGTAGAGGACCACTGTGCTATGGAAGAAGAGCCCATCACCAACACAATGACAATATCTTTTATGGTGAAAAAGGTCATTTCGTATGATTGACTGTTGAAAATGAAACCATTGGTCCTGTCTAGGCAAACTGTCAAGATGTCAAGGTCGTTGACAGTTTAAGATGACACAATATGTGAATTACCTTTATGGTGTGGATTTCCAAGAAGAAACATATTGTGTGACAGCGCTCTAGCAGTTTCTAATTGCTGTTTGCTCATACCGTATTTCTAACACCAAATGCGAAATTAGTTTCATCTGAGTACCAAAATGATGGAGATCAATAACGATAACGATCTATATCACCCCTTTCTATTAGGTACTTAAGACTAACATGTCATTTAGAATATTCTTTTTAAATAGTTAAAGATGGCACGTCCTCTTTGTAAAAAACGATGGGAAATTGCGATGAACTTTAACAAGAAAACATTTGAAAATTTCCATTTGAGTCTGTTGTGAATATGTGCAATAAAATCAAGTCAGCCATATCGCTAGATCAGTATGTAGGTGGCCAGAAAGCGACTCCGAGTTATTGATAAACAACTTAGAGTTTATATACAAACGTTTCTTCTTGACACGTCAGTCATATTTTGTCATTTATGTATTTGCTTGATAATTGATATCTGTGTAAGTATCTATGTGCAAACACACCTAGGAGCCCTGAAGATGTTGTCGTTTAGATCCTATTGTTTCCGATCACCAAGTGATGATTGATCTTCACTGTGCATAGCAGAGTACTTCCGTATTATCCTATAAGAATGGAAAAACTTAACTTCTACAATATTTACAAATATTTGTTGTTATGGTGTTGATCGGTCCAAAGTCTAAGAATCTCGAAATTGATTTTCAGTGGATTCTAAGGCGACAGCTTTCACAAATTGCCAAAAGATGAGAACTGCAGTCGTTTAAAATTGCAAAGAAGGCATTAATAAGTACTTTCATCCTTTGAAAAGAGTTTGTAGTTTACTGCAATGTTTTTCCAGGTTAGCACTAGTTCCTTTTATGTACTTACATCTTGCAAGTGATCGACTTCTAATCTTAACCCTGGTGCAATATAGATCTAGTTTTGTTCAAGGAAGAAATAAATAACTTTAAATCAGCACACACAAAATTCCAAATATGAAAACAAAATTTGCAGTTGAGGCAACTCTAAGGTAAACAACACCAAAATGCCTGACTTGCTCCCTCTCGCATGTTTCGCCATTACCCATTCACGTGACTTTGTGTGGTTAAAGCACAATAAACTGTAAATGGCCTATGAGAATCATCAGGTGATGGAAATAAAGTTGCCATTGATAAGCGTAATTATATGAAATATATTTTACAGTATGGCCTGTTTAACTATTTAGTGTCGTGATTTAATCCACAAAATACATTCTTTTTTCACGTTACTTTACAAAGAATGTATTAAATTTCGTGAATAAAACTAGTGTAGTTTTAGTTGTGTATAGACTACACTCTTTTATATTTATATTTGTAAAAATACCAAGATGAACACGATAAAAGAATGTTAAGGTAAATTAGCGTAGAATAAGCCAAAATTTCTAATACATAGACAAAATCGTTTTTCTGGTTACCAAAACTCAGCAAGAATGTACATGTAGTAAACAGATACTACAGTAGTAAACTACTGTAGTTTTGGTTTACAGTAGTTTAACCAAAATTTGTCCAGTGTGGATTTAAAATTGATCAAACGCAATTGCTGTGAGATAAATTAAAAGGCCAATTAGTTTCTTAGGATTAATTGGCAACATGGCGCTGACCTATTCTACTTATGTGCTGAAATGAAAAACGCTAAGTCATTAAACCAACGCGAATTAAGTTCTAGAGGAATAAATTGGCCTTCTTAAATATTTTAAACTAATCGGATTTCCGCTAAAAACGAAGATCAGAAGTTCTTGGGAGAGATTTGAGACTAAATTACTGAATTCATATAGATAAATGTGGCTTCCTTACGAAGCGTGACATGAAACTTGGATAAAATTTCAAAAGGCTATTTAAAAGCATAGTTAAAAGAATTAACACAGAGGATTTAAAATAAAATAAATACACTTAAGCGATTTCATTCTGGAGAGACCTCAAAATAAACACTATCTTCGTTTTCTCTTCTCTTTAGAAGAAGAAACCTCTAAAAATTTCTCTAAGTAGATCCGAAATATGGATCTGCTATAACTCGGAATTGTACGTGTAATAAAATCCAGTGACCTATTATATAATCAAATACTCATGATACAAATATAAATGCAAATAAATAACTCAATCAATAAAATATTTGTCGGTTCTGACCATTTTTCTGACCATTTGTAGGATAGTTGACTTAAACCTACCTTTGAACTATACGATTAACAAAGCTAAACAATCGTGACTCCAAATAATATTTATTATAAAAACTACGGGTATTGATTAAATGCATCTAGGCAAAAATCTGATTAAATTGATGCCCTTATAATGTGACCTTATAAAAACAGCACATGTATGCAATGTACGTAGATGCATACATCAAATAATAGTAGGTTACCAGAGCTTTTACTTTTGAATTTGAGATACCATAATCTTTAGTTAGATGATATTATTTTCAATTTGCGTTAACCTCAAGATAGACAATAATACTTACACTTAATTCATTGTACACCACTCCCAAAGACGCTAGATTTGTTGTCCTCTCCCATGATAAATTTTACCATAATAATCGATCGCAACGACGATATGCCAAAACCAAATATTCAGATAGTGCTGAAGTCGGGAATTTTCAAATGCTGCCTTGGCATATAATACAGTATTAATTGATTTAGCAATGTAAGAACAGCAAATTCCTCCTAAATCCTAAAATTGCATTTTTAAGATACAAAATTTAGGGTTTTATTTTAATTGTGCCAATATATGGAAGTAAGATAATTATCAAAATGCCTAATTAGCCTAGATATGACTTAGCAACATAATTTTTTAATAGGTCTTTTAAAAAATAAATATAAAACCAAGTATATAACTATTAAAAAACGTACATGGGAAAAACGTAATAAGCTCATATTGCATGACCTTGAGTGTTTATAATGGTAGGTATAAATAGATTCAGTTTGAATGCAAGCATATCCCGATTGAATATCTGTAAAACTAATTTAATTAATTTATATTAAAAAAAAGCATTTCGACATGACGAATTGGTTCTGTGCTAAAGTAACCAAATTATACTTTCAAACACCAATCATTCAGATAAGAAATTGGATTTATACAAATGGGAAGCAGCTACTTGATTATCAAAATTTCCAACCTACTAATTTTTCTGAGGCATCTAAGATGCGGAAAATTCACGAAAAATTGGAGTTTAAATTTCTTGTATTTTGAATTCTACCATTTATTACTTTTACTAGAATTATTTGGCCGATTACGCATCAGTTAAAGAAACATATTTAAAAAATGGATTGGATGATATGCTAACTGATTTGGATACAGACGTAACATCGTTTATACAAAAACTAAATGTCAAGACACAGTTTGTCGTTTCTTGCTACACTTATTTCCGAACACAGGATGAAGTAAATCGACTTTATTTTGATTATTTTTAGCTCTGGAATCTTTTGGATGACGTTGAAAACAAGACAAAGAATTCACACTCATCATACACTATGGAGCAAACTTCCAAATTGATTAGTTGCTTAGATCAAGGATTAACATTATCAAATTCAAAAATCAATCTCCTATCTGAAGAACTCTATCGACTTAAAACTTTACTGGATTCAAGAAATGAAAATTATTATTATCAAATTGAAAACGAATTCCGGGAAATTTGTCAGTTGACTGCGAACGCTCTGCAGATAATGAACTTAAGAAAGTTAGTTCTCTTCAAGGAGCGACGTGTAATGCAAACGATTTCCTGTTTATATTGATGTAATTTTAGTTTTTGGAGTGTGAAGACAAAATTAATTCAACGATCGAATCATTAACTACCGTTGAATATGAAGCTAATTCAATTTACGCAAATGAGTGTGTGGGAAAAACGTCCTGTGAGGCAGGAAATTTGATCAAATCCTACCGGGTTTTGGAGGACAATTTACAGGCCAGTTATGAGATTAAATATTTTTATTGTGAATAATCTTGCTTTTAACTATGAATCAACGTACTATCAACAAAAGTATAGCAAGCTGAAATCCCCTATTATTTACATCCGAGTGTCATGATATTTTCAACATTTTGATTCCGAATATTATATATTCGTGTGCTATCCCTTTGCTACTTCCGTCGACCGATATCACTTGTTAATCAGGATTGTTATTTGGAAAATCTGATTTCAAAGCTTCAATAACTTCTTCTTAGACTGATATACTTAATAATTAATCTATAGTTCTTTGTTATTCTTATGCTATTCATCAGTGAATAGATGACGTAGAAAATCAGCACATACTATTAGATGATCTGAAAAATAGTTCCTGTTATCCCTTATTTACTTTATTTGTAATTTATCTGTAATAATAATGAATCTATTTATTTGGAGCTCGTATCCATGAAACGAATCAGATAGATTGTAGTACATTGAAGAGAGAGAGGGCTACAAGACTTTATAGTTATCTTTTGTGCATTCTGGGATTATTTACCAGCCTCAACTTGTAACTTTTAGCAATGAGTTTCATGTTCATTGAGAAATTTTATCTTAACTTCATAGAGCAGCCTCGAATTTGGAATAAGTGTTCCATAGCACACAACTGGGAGCGAAAAATATTAGAAGAATGACATGTATTGGATATAAGCTTTTATCTGATGCGCTTCCATATAACTGTAAATTTTCATATATTCGTAATTTGATAGTTTATAGTTCAGTTATTCAGAAGGTTTTTCTTTTACAATAAATATTGATATTAAAAATGGTGCTTAAGTTTTTACAGCAGAATTTTCCGTGGTGACACTGGGATGACCGCTTATCTTCTCCTAAATTATTCATGCCTATTGAACAGATTATACAAACAAACAGGCTTGATTAGTTTTTTATCTCAATGAATTGCTTTTATGCATCTTTCAGATTGCATATGACGAATGCCAACATTTGTTTAAAATCTACAAGAAGATGTGTGCTGTAGACGGAAGACAAAGAAGCAAAAATATTTCCTCTGCGAATAGTCGTCTTTCGAAACTCTACTCTAAAATCAGTAAGAAAATTGAGAAAATGATTGAACTCACATCCAGTGCTGAGTCCTTCTACACTGCAACTGATAGTGCAAGTTAATCGTATTTATATATTACCACGGTTACTCCATTTCAACGTTCTCACATTTGAAGAATGTAACTTTAGCTTCTTGAAATTGCTCGAAATGCACTCCTTCGGACATCCACCCAGAATCAAGGTGAGAACGGCCCCATCGTGCTCGAAGAACTTCACGAAGATTTTCAAAATGTTCAAGACATTGCGACACAAATTCTGTCAAATGTAGGGAAATATCAAGAAAAGTAAACTATTCAAAATACAACTAATTATCGGTTAATTTATAGAAAGACCAAAGTATTTGGGGAACTGAAGACTCATATTCAGCTGAAATTGTACACAGTGTGTTTGAAGTTGCAAGAATTTGAACGAAAAGCAACGGGAAACGTCAGTGATCTTTTCAAATGCCCCAGTGATTTTACACCCAGTTGGTATCACACTCAGTCGCCTGCTTTGGCCAATCAGCGTCATCAACTTGCTAGATCATTTTCTCAAATTTCAAACAAAGTGGATAGTTTTTCACCTCAATCTCAGAGTGTTCTCTCGTTACCCGCGAAATTTTCAAAATATCAATTTGGCGACCCAGATTCGGATTATTGTAATATCGAGAAAAGAAAATGTGTATGATTTTTCATTACATTTATGATCAAATCAGCTTATTTCTTAATGCTTGACAGAAAATTATGAAGTATATTAATAAAATTTATCGATTTTTATAATATAGAATATGACTGCACTCTCTACGGATCACATGATCCCCACGAGTTTAAACGCAGTAGATTTAAGTATGGATAGAACCCTGGTGAGTACGGAAATGCCTGAAAGCATAACAAATGCTGCGGAATGGAGAAGACTAGGGCCTCCAATCAATAATCCCGATGATCGAGAAGTTTCTGCTCGAAGTCCGAATCCGCGAAATACTCCACTTACAAACAGTAACTTAAGTGGCCATCAACGCGCGCATTTGATTTCGAGAATAAAGGAAGTGGAAGAGGATTTGCGTGTTTGTAAACAGCAGCTAGATCAGTACATTGATGCTGCTTGTAGTCGAGATGAAGGAGATGTCACGGAGGATTTTATCAGGAAGTTGGAATCAATAAGCGGTGAAGTGATAAACTTGAGAAAGACTGTTCCAGTAAGTCCTTACATTATTATTAAAAATAAATAAAATTATCTAAAAAAATATGCGAGAAACTATATATTCCTTCTAACTGGAAATGAAGTTAGGAGATCTTGGAACCTTCGTATAAATTTGACACTGCCTTCTTAACAATCCTCTCATTTTTAGACGAAGTGGAGTTTACTTTGCAGCAGTAAACTATTTGAATCAGAGTTGATCTTTGCATTATAATTCTACATCCATTTGCAAAAAATCGATCAAACCATGTAGATAAAGTATATTTTGGAATACCTTTGAGATTAATATCTATAATGCCAGGATTTTTTTGAATCGACGCACCAACTCGGCAAATTTTATCGCTTTTAGTAGGGTACTGTGTTTATGGCTAATTCTCCTACATTCGGCGGTTAAGACTTTATTTCGAGATATATTAACGCAATATTGTTTATTTTTCGTATTTTTATCCATTCTAAAAGTGTATTTAAACGCTGATTGGAATTGAAAATCCGGGTGAAGTTAACACTTTAATTTCCATTGTCTTTTGTTGTGCCATCGGTTAAGTGGTCATCATTCTTACTTATTTTGCAAAATAATAATTCGTTGAACCAAACACTATAAAATGTCTTTATCCACCCTGGATAAGCAACGGAAAACTCTTATTTACTTTGAACATTAGCCCATTTAAAAGTCCATGAACGATAATAGAAGGTGAAATGCCATGCAATATTGTTGCGCGAATGAGATTTTTTGACTGAATTATAAACTAGGTGACACGAATGTACTTTAAAAGTAGGTACAGTAGGTATTGTCCTACACGAAGAGTTCCTAATGGTAAAATGCATTATATTTTCTGCTATTTATACTGCCAAGAACGATATCGTAAAAAATTATAATCTCAAACTGCCAGTGAGTTAAAGTACAACTGCTATCAGAGAAAGAAGGAAAAAATTAATAAATTAATAAGAATAATAGAAGTTCGATGGAGATGATGCGAAAAGAAGCGCCGTTTTCGGAATTTTTGACAGATATTTGGCAATTAATTTTTTGTATTTTTAATTTTCTCGAATTTTAGGCTCAAGAAGCATTCATTACATCATTTGGAGATGAAGTAAATGCTGCTTTCAATGGCGATGAACCAAAAGAAATGATCAAACTGTATCAGAACTGGAAAGAATATTTGGAAGAAATGAGAAAATTCGAGAATATCCTGCCAACTTTGATACAGGTAAATGCTCTTCCATTGCAAAAATGCTTAACTTGAGAGATATTTCGGACCTAGATTTAGAGAAAATTACCGTAAGGGTAAGTTTTGCATAAACAAATGCTATTAATCCAATGTATCCCTGTGAGCACCTATTTTACCAGACGATTTTCATCAGTTTGATAGTAAGCGAAATTACTCAAATTCAGAAGACTTGATGACAACTTTACTTTCGGAACCTATGGAACTTAAATGTGCAGAACCTCTAATCTTAGTATATTTTGATCTTTTTCTGGTCCAGTGCATCCTAACATCATGTAAGAAACTCATTAGGCATATAGTTCAAGGCTTTGCGTCATCTTATTCCCAGAAGATTACGATGACGGCTCCTCTGAACTTTCCTTTACCTCATTGTAATTGGTGATCTCAGTCAATATCCAATCTCGATTGTCATTCATCTGTCAGATATGAATATTTTGAATAGGAATTCAACCTAGCATCTCTGTATTTTGGAAAAAATCGTTGAAAATTAATAAAAATACATGTTTACTAAAATTACTTGAGTGGTTAGGGTTTATGCTGTCTATAGGGACCGTAAATCTAAGGAAAGTGATGCTACCCCCACTCAATATCTTAAATTAAGTCATATCCGGGTGTTTTATTTATATTGTTATATGAAAAATCTCAACTCGTTTTATTAGATGCCCGATTCTACAATAACTCAAAAGAATGCATGCTTTTTATCCTCAAAACTGGGATTTAAAGCGTTACATCCAACCGTTTTAAAACTGGGCTCCTACTGAACGGGGGGCGCACGAATAACCCTAACCATGAAGATATTTAGGACAATCGCAACTCGAGCTACTCAAAAGGCTCTGATTTTATGACCCTCCTAGTCCAAATTATATGTTTTAACTATATGGAATTAATAGATAATAATTAAAATAATGCGTGAGTACCTAATTTTGTAATTTTCATGGTAAATAAATCACCAATCATCTTTGATCGTCATATAAATCCAACAAATCTGTTTTCAGTTTTTGAGCATTTTTGAAGTCATGAAAAATTTCAAAAAAATCAACTTTTATAATAAGCAATAAATAATTAGTTGGCTGCCTATAAACAAATCTAATTTCTGATGCAAATTAATTTAATACATATTCAGAGAAGTTGTCAAATTGCAAAAAAATAAATAAATACGTTGTTTCTGTGTTTTATAAAAAATAACGGCAGAGACAAATTAGCAAAATAGTAGATTACAAATATTCATTGCCTTAAATTCAGCTACTTACTCTAATGATGAGATCTTTAAGTGAATTTTTGTAAGCAATCCGATTGTTTATGAGTTCTCACTTGGAGTTTGCCATATGATCACATTGTTGGGACATTCCTACCCTTAGTGTGCATTTTTCCGTAACACGCTCTTCCATTTGGTTGATTCAAAGTTTTTAAGTTTAACTGAATGCGTCATGTGTTTTCTTTTTCTTTATTTAGAGTTCAAAACTTCTTGCTGCTGCTCATCAATTTACTCTAGGTCTGCAATCCAAGTTTGACGGCTTTGCTCAAGATTCAGAATCCCTTACTGATATTCAAGTATGCATGAAGTCATACTCCTATAATTAAATATTACTAAATATTGCTCGTAATCTGTGATTATATCCCATTTTAGCAAAAAGCTGCTCAACTACAAGAAAATATAGAAAAGCATCTAAATACTACTGAAATTCCACTCAGTCCTATTGGCAACAATTCATCTATCAACTGGGTAGTGAACGAACTTCAAACAGCATTGGGCAGTCTACAGGAAGCTGGAGAAGAGGCTGAAATGATGGCAACAAATTTAAGTGATCATATCAACCACGATGAACAAGTTGAAATTACACAATCTCCTCTTCTGTACAACGATGACTCTTATCCTGATAGTCAAGAGGATAGAGACGTAGATGAATTCAACCAGGAATACCAAGAAGAGAGTTTGGACTATGAAAATGAAGATCCGTATTCAGATGGGGAGGAAAGTAAGCATTCTAAAGTAGCTTACTTTATGCTTATTATAATGCGGTTTTATAAAACAATAACTACACAAGTTTCATTTTAAAACGAATTGAGTAGCTTGTAAAATTAAACGAAAGTTTATTATTTAAATTGGGTTTTAAACTATTATTTTAAATTTAAATTTAAACTCAACCTGTTATTTTGATATAATTTGATGCCTATTTGAAATAAACATTTTATCTATAATCATTGTCATATGAATTAATTAAAGTATTTTGATCATTAATAACAATTTCTATTTTACTATCTAGGTCAAGTAAATTTATCTCCACTACCCGAGGTAATGAATACACAGCCGGGTGGATCAATAACTATTCACCTTAACTTCGGCGGATTCAATGAAGAACTGGAAACAAAATGGAGCTTTGTACCATCATACAGGGTTCCAGAAGGTGACGAGAATTTTGCAGAATCCTTCCTTGAATCTACTACAAAATCAATTAGTAATAAGAATACCGCCTCACTTCTCATACCTTGTGTTTTGTACAAGCACGCCGGTGAGTATTTTGTCACTGTTACCGACCCACGCACAGGAAAGCAACTCGAGAGTTCATGTAAGTACATCCTACTTAAAACACATAAGCAGCACGAAATTTTTATTCATCAATTTTTATCCATTTCAGCTAAACTAAATGTAAAAGTCGAGTTAAAACGAGGATTAACTGACTTGAAGGCTATCATTGATGGAGATAAATGTAGAATAAGGGGAAAAGATGTGACATTCTTTGTTGAATATGCTGGATTTGACACGATTCCTTCAAAGGTTGTTTGGCTGCATAACGGAAAACCAATAGATCAAACAAAGTGGACTGTATCGATCAGCCCGTTGACAACTATTATTAAATCAGACTGTCTTAGTTCAGTTGACGAGGGTCAATATACGTGCCAAGTATCTGATGAGAATCTTGGAATTAATCTGGAATCATCTGGTAAGCATACTTTCTCCGTTTATTCACTGGTAAAAAAGTCCGTGGGGTTTCCAGACGCAATATGTCTTTTTAATAATCATTTTTAATTAAATTTGATTTCATATTGTCTCAGGTATACTATATACATATTTAATAAAAATCTTATTTTATTGCTATTTATCTGCCATGAATCACGTTAACAACCACGTTGTAATGGGGTCACTACTGAATTTTTTTCAAAAATAAGAATCAACCAAAAAGTTTCCTATGTTTTTATTAAATGTTTTAAATAACATAATCATTATTTTATTAATCTTTGCTTAAGTAGAATACAACGATTTAATTAATTGCTTCTAATTTATGTATTTTAATACCATAACTAAAATTCAAACTTATATTTTTAAATGTTGTCAAATCAAAATTTAATATATCTTAAACAAATAGGATTTAATCCGAATTTTTATAATAATGACGTTTTTTAAGAGTATAACTTTATTTTTCCGCACTTTCGACTAACGCGACCACCTAAATAGATACAAATAATTTAACATTTCCACAGGCAGAACATATTTTGTAAAGGTTTCCACAAAAGAACTAATTGAGTTATTCGATAAAATAAACAGGTAGTAATCTGATCCATCATGTGAATACACAAGGCCTACATAAATACATAAAGAATTTCTAAGCTAACTGATATCCAACTTCCAGCCAATGTGAAATCAAGTCAAGATAACACTTATATTTTTCACGTAATGAAGGACTGAAATGAACGAAAGACATGACTCTCAGGGCATGGTAATACATAAGGTGAGAACATTGTATTATTTTTAAAAACAGCCTCAGTTAATATCTGTCTACAGAAAAAATTGTCCTCCATCGACCTACTACAATTGCAAACGTTGATGTATCTTACTTAATGCGTATAATAGAGTTTGAAAATACTCATTCTTAAGAATAGATATTATCTCCTTTTATGAAACTAGGAATCTTCCTAATAATTGTCTTTCCCGGATAAGATCAAGAGTTGAATGCACACCACAGTGTTTTGTACATCAGCGATGGAAATCCAAAAGGAAGAGAGAGCGTCTGCACAAAGCATATACAATCGGGGTATGAATAGTACGGCAAGATTTGTTGAGTTATTGTATGGTAAGTTAACTTTAGATACCGGAATGGGGGATGATACATAATGATAGCGCACTCGGATTCGAGAGCAAAATTAATTAACATAAGAATATTTGTATTAACATATGGTAGACAAATAATTTCAAAGGAGCATAGTGAAAACAATCATTCAAGCTAGATAGCGACTGGCTGACATTTTAGGTTTATTGAAGTTCTTGTTTTGAGTTTCAATGATAAACAATTTGTCATTGTGGTCATTTAATCAATATGCATTTCCCTGATGTTAGTTATTCACAAACATTCCCGCAGTGATTCCGAAAATATATTTGCTCCAAACCACTCTAAATTAAATTGATTCCAGAGTCATGGTTACTATTAAAGCTGGTAATTGATGTACAAAATAAAGATAAAGAAGGGAAATTAAAATCATCAAAGGCACAGTTATCAAAATTAGCAATAGTTTTGTCTAATTCATACCAGTTATTCTTTTTTGTTTAAATGAACTGCTTAAAATATTATTTGATATTATGGTTCGTACCTACCATTGATCACCCATTTTCATGGTCGAATATTCATAGCTAGTCGATTTTTTCTAATTTCAACTTATCTTTTCTCAATTTTTTATTGCGTTTTTTAATTTTATTGTTTTTAGTTTTGTCTTTTCCCCATTGAATCATATTGATGTAGATGTATTTTAAATGATTTTCTTAACTGTCGATTTGATAAAGAACAAATGTAATTAAAACAATTGAATTCGTGAACTTATTAAATTTTAAATAGAGCGACTATTTTGAATTTTTCTTTTTGAAATACTTTCTAATAAAGATCATGAATAAATAATCACAACACACTTATTGAATTTGGATAGTTTCTGAGTTCAGAATAGTAAAAGAACCTACGTACCGAACCAGTTGCTTTTTATTGGAAAAAATTATGGTCAATTTTCCTTTTTACGAACTACGTTTGATGAGAAATTATTTTTGACAGCAGCAATAATTTATTATACAGTTTCTTGGTCGTATTCATTGAATGTTTAATTGTGAAGTTGTTGTCAAAAGGGAAGTGTAACTCATTGTACAATTAATTTTTTTAAAGAGAACTGAAAAAACATTTGTTTTATTACCTACGGGGTTACGAAAAATGCACACTTTAATCCTAGATAGGCATCTAAACAAGGGTAGGGTAAAATGGTCCAATGAGGACAATAGAAGGAAAGAGTAACAGTAAGAAATAGATTCATGATATTAAGTGTGTTTTACTAAAGTGGAAGTCTAAACTAGACAGGATTTCCGAATTTTATTTAAGCAGGTTTAGTTTAAGCACGTTTATTGTCGCAACGTTCAGAGCTTATCGGTCAGTGGTTGATCATGGCATCTCCATAAATTTGTCTCTCTGTTTAAATGACTGATATTAGGTAAGATGGAGCAGAGCAAACTAGAGTTCAAGTTGTATTCTAATGCAAGTAAGGCTTTAATTAAACTTTTTATACCATTCTTAAGATTCTTAAAATAGGATGGGAAAATGACGGTGTCACTTAACTTACATCCTAAATCTAATTTGAAAATCAGATTACATAAAAATTTATTTGCTGGCCGATCAAGCAATAAACTCTGACATTTCACATTCTCATTTTTGTATTTTCTGGCATGGCAATGCAAAAACTTCTAAGAGTTTAATGGTGACAGAACATCTGAATATGTGAAATGGCAAAATACCTCAATGGGGTATGAAATGGGACCTGAAAAGCCGTATTTAATAGGTTCAGAATGTATCTTTTTTATTTCGGGAAGCATTGAGTCGTTCACTTTTTTAGAGTATAATTCACGTTGTAATATCGAAGTGTTTCAAATCTCAATTTTCATGATTTGATCCTGGGTTTATGGGTGAAATCAGGTATACCATATTCAAAATTTGTTCACTAGTTGATTTGATTAAATGGTTGACTATGCCACTTTGATTCATTTGTATTTTCTTGCAGGTATGAGCGAGCAATGACATTAGGTAAGAAATTTTAGTATGACAGAGTTTACCAGGGATCACAGAATGTGTGTAGTCATCTGTTCTCATATAGATAGAGCAATTAGGCAATTAAATAATCATTACTTAAAAAATTTCATTCCATGTTATACGTAATTGTTAAACACTGACGTATTGAAAAATCAAGAATTTGTAACATACTTAACCAGGATGCAATGCTTTCTCTCCAAATGATTTGAGTTTTTTCGTTCTTTACGCAAAAATTTCTTCATAGATTTTCTGTGCATATAAAATATACTAATTTTCATATTGTGCACTGTAGTATTTTTTTGAATTACTGATTTAACAGGAAGATCAAGTTAATTTCTAAAGATTTTTCTAGATTTGAACTTTCAATTAATATCCGATATTTGTTCATTTCTGTCCATGTGGTAAAAACCTAGACGATTTGGATATTGTCTTTTCCGACGACGAAAGAAAATAATATGCAAAAATAAATAGGGAGAGAGGAGAAATATATACATTTCACCGGAGAGTAGTTAAGTTGTTTTATTCAAACGAAAGCCACAGTTTTAAATTCTAAACAATGAAAAAGGGGGGACAAATTTGTTCCCAAAATCCGTTCCTACCCTCGGGAATAAACACAATTACGAAAAAAACACTGCTTTGTTTTCTGAATAGTGTTCCGATTGTAAAATTATGCAAAGCAAATATGCTCGTCAGATTTCTTTTTCTTTTCAATACAAAGAAATAAGCCAGTGAATAGCACTTGAGTAAAAAATATAAAACGGATTGATGCTCTCAGAACGTATTAGAATTTTGGAATAAATCTATAAAAGTAACATTGGTATGAAGAAATAGATGGAAAATGAATGATATTTGGCATCAATATTGACTAAGTTTTGAAATACCCCAAAACAATATACATCAGAATTGTATGAAATTCCTCCTCTTGTTCTTCTAGGGTACTTTATGACAATTTTTTTAAGACAGAGGAGGTTGAGAAAATTTTCATTCAAAATGATATTCTTGTTCGAATATAATGGCTGGAGGTCTACTGAAATCAAAAATTTGTCTTGACAGTTTGTCAGTGAGTGTGGGGGTATGTGGGATGCTGAGAGCTTGATTTAAATTAACTATCGGATTAATTTTAAACTATAACAAAGATGGTTAATTTGCTGCAATTTGTTGAAATTGCAAATAAATTCAATAATTCGACTTTGAAGAACAAAATCTACCACTATTTTCACTCACTCATCTTAAATCTCTAGGATGTCTGAGCATTTGGTTGGAGCTAAGCTTTTATGTTTATAGAGGCAAAGAGAATCTAATCGCAACTGGAAATCCAACAGTTTATATTCCTCTTTCTTTGTATAAATATTTTATGAAAGGTTATGTTCCTCGTCTAAATCACATCTTAGATGCGACCATTTGTTTAAATTTAATAACTAAGAAGGCATGTATTTAAAACGTTTTTCATGAAAATTGCTTCTACTTATCGAGGAAACAGCAGTCACTAACGAAGAACAAAGAGTGAAGAATCGAAGATTTAATACCGAGGCGTGAAACAGTTTGAAATTGGGCAGGGCAAAACGTTATCTAATTAGATATAAATAAGATAAAAGTAAATGTAAAAATCTGAGGGAAAGTCAAGACGCTAACTCAAATTAGCAAATATGACTTCTGGTCATTCGAGTGTTCGACCAGTGGTCACTGTAGGTACTCTTCATCTAGACTAAAGGCCAAACGTCGAAGGGAAACAAGAGATACTAAAATATGCATAAAACTGCTATGCTTCACATAATACATTAATTCATCGATTTATCCAGCCAGCTGATTCTTCAGAGTCGAATGGAGTGAACCTCAAGGCAGTTCTTATTAAAAAAGTATGTTCTCTCAACCATTTTACTGCGAAAAATTGTTCTCGCTGTCAATACATCAATCATGACCCATTGAGAAAATGTTGAAATTCTCGATGTTTTCAAATGGCATAGACGACACGGCTTGAATTCAATTCGATCAAATCGTTTTCGTCTGACTTGAACAGGATCTGAAAAACATTTTAATCTGTCCTTCGGCAATTTTGTTTTCCGGTATGCTGGCGCTTGCTGTTCAATGATAATGAAAACTCACTTTAGGGTTTGAAGCTTTCCGTCACTAGATCACAGCCGAAAAAGTTGTGTTCCTCTGCTTTCACGATCGTATCTAGATAAGTTATATTGACTGCAGAGAAGTTTGGAAAGATCTTTTTAGTTATGAAAGTACCCATTTTCTCTGGATCTGGGATATTTAATTTGTATCGGGTAATTTCGTCCATTTTGACACATTCTCTGGTTAAGGTTTGTTTGTCAAGCGTAGACTGAGCTGCTTTGTGAGGATTCTTGTACTGCTGACGATGCTGGTTCGATCGCCGTAATATTTTGCGTTGTTTGTTGCTGTAATGGTCTCACCTGAACAGTTCATACCACGGTCTTGACTGATCTCAGTTGTGTTATTGGAATCACTACCTTGTTGGTCCCGAAGATTGTTTGAAATGGCTCCATTGGGTGACAACAGCCACAGAGTTGGATGATTTAATAGACCTTCATTATTTAGACTTCAACTCACTTGTTGTAGATTTTTGCAGCTTAGTCACCTCGAGTTCGATTTCTAGTGCCTGCCGTTGTAACTCCTGTAATGTTGACTTTTTGAGACCATATTGGTTTGATAAATACTGGGTGCTAATATTCGTCTCTATTATTTTACCGGGATAAAATTTTTCCTCCATTTTTTAACAAGGATGGCCTGGACAACAGTACGTAGTTTTTGCACAAACTGATTCAGAATAGATACTAAATTCTGATGGTTTCCTAACTCTCGAAGTTTTTTGAACCAGACCGTGTAAGTGCTGAGATTTAGAGAGGCTAGTTTTTTAGAGAATCTCATTTCAGAGAATTTCATAATCATTCTCCTTAGGTTGTTGAAGCAGCAGATCTCAAAATTTACCATGGATATTGAGCACTGCAATAATAATAACAGCTCAAATCTTTACACGCTCTTCAGTTACACCATTTTATTGGTACCAGATTTTCACTTCTATCAACCAGGTTGTGAGGTTTTCAGTTATATGCTAGCGATGAAATGATAGTTGCTTGCATTTCTTGGTGTAAAGATAGTTCATCACGAGTATTTAACCAATTTCTCTCACAGATGAGTCGTCAGAAGTCATCAGATTATGGAAGAAATACCAACGGACAGGAAAGAATGAAGAGATTACAAAAGTAATTCTGAAGAAATGTCTAAGACCAAGCAGATTAGGGAGCAATCTGATCGGGAGTAAAGCTCAAAATGTACAAATTGGTGAAATTTAATTTCATCAGATATCTCAATCCTTAGAGACATATGAGCAAAACTCTTTATTGAGAACAAAATAATTCTTCACTTAATAGACGATTTCAGATAACCTCTCTAATGTCTTAATTTACCATGTCACAACTTCAGTTCCAACGCAAGCAGCTGTAAAGAGATCTATTATTTTTAGTGTTCGTGGGTAAACAAATACCTTTTACACGTTTTTTTCGTGATGAAGTCTCTAAGTATTTGAAGAAATTATGAAATCGGGAGTAAAATGAGTTGAGTAGAAGTAGATCACGAAGTTTGGATATCAGAAGAATTACCTTGAACTCCCGGATGCTTTGAGTTGTTCAGCTTTCATAAGAGATAAGGCTCACCGTACTACGTTAAGATGTTCCACACATTAAACTTTAAAATCGCTTCAGGTTATTGGGTGAGTTCATATTTGCCATACTCATAGACCATTAAAAATTTTTAAATTTGTGTTTGTTTACGTCACCAATTAGGCACTGCAAAGTTAAAAGAATTATTGTCACTTCTGCTCTGCCTAGCAAAGATCATGTAAGATGCATAACATCATGTAAGAAAATTACGATTTCTCAATCTCAGACGCAAAAGCAAGTTGGAGAGTCAAGATCGACCACTATAATGAAACAACCGGTCAGTAAGCATTGAATACTGTAGATGAATCATGAAATTTGAATTTCGGGGCTTGAGCACCTATTGGGTGAATATTACGCAAACCGAATCCAAAATTCGATAAAGTAAGAGTCCTTGATATGTTGACAACACGTCCAGCATTGTTTTCACTGCCTCACCGTTATTATTTATTTGACTTCGTGTTAGGCAAATTCTGTTTCCCTAAAAAACCGGAAAATTTTTAACTATTCTGACTTTTTGTAGGTTATTAAAACATAATAATATCGTCCAATACTAATGACACTATTTTTTTTACCGCTCTAGCCGTTTTAAAAGTTCAAACCTCGCTCGACGATCCACGTCCATCCTCCCGGGCATCTTCTCGGACTGGAACTCCCGGGGCTGATGATAAGGCTCCCATCACAAAGGCTCTAGAAAACTCTTCTCTCTCACTTAAATGTCCACTTCCCATCGTTGCCTGTGAAGCCTTCGATGAAGCTCGACAAATTAGAATGCAGTGGTTCCGCGATGGAACTCAACTCTTTGACTCTGAATGGCAAAGCCCTGAATACTTCACCGGAAGTCAGGGAGTAGCCTTTGTGGATGGGAATACATATTGGAGTGTGGGGATGACTGAAGGCAGAGCGGTTATGCTCAGCACGAAACGTATCCGACCCGTGGACGCTGGTCGATATTCTTGCCGTGTGAGAATAGACCAGGACGTATATGAATCGTCAGGTTAGTTATTGCTATAGAATTTCATTGATAAACATTTTATTAATTCATTAAGACTAATAAAATAGCAAATGAAATATTTCATAAAATATGACAGTAGGAGCATTATTATTTAATTATGATTCCTTTTTCTTGAAAAATGACAATCCCGTTTAAGTAAGTTAATTTTATTAAAAGGTTATCATAATTAAATTTTAGTTTATTTTATAGTTTTTCACTTTGTAATGATAGTAAAGTCCACTAAAGTATGCAGCCAGCCAAATTATATTTGAATACAGCCCTTTGATATTTTTAAAAATCGGGCATGTAACAAAAATATGAAATGCATAGGAAATAAGTTATTTGTAATTAAAACTGTTACTTCCTTATGAAAAACATTTAACGAAATGTTTTTCTCACGTTAAAATAGTATTTTCTCCATAATCATCCTACTTCTAAGTTATTTTCGGTGCTGATAAAAAATGAACACTGAGGCCATGCATTCGTTGCCTGCAAAACCTACAATGGATTCCAAGTTTTCAGATAGTGCCTCCCTTTGTATGCCTTAATTTATCAACACCAACATATGAAATCGTTCTTTTGTTTTAATTGTTTATTGGGACAAATTTAGCGATGATAAGTCCGTATGTATGTCTCAATTCAGTTTTTCATTTTTTAAGAAATTTATTGTCAGTAATTGTTCAACATCACTTTATCTCAACCAGCAACATCATCTTTTATTATATAAAATAAATGATATAAAATAAAATTAATGGTATAATTTTTATTGTAAAAAAATAATTGAAATCGATTAATAGTACATCCGACAAGCGATAAAGGAGTGGGGGTAGTAAAGAACAAAGTGGATGGATCAATGTGGCTTATTTTAATTGATTTTTGGATCCAGATTGTGGAATATTTACCTACCCATGGGATGATTCACGAACCACGATTGAAATTTTATGATTCATCATCTATTTTACCGGGAAAATTCTTATTCATGATACAAAGTATTTGTCGGCCAGTGATTTGATCATTGGCCTTGCTATTCCAATTTATTTTTCATTCAAAGGAAGCAGAATGATTTTAAATAATATTAAGTAACCCACACGGTCTTAAAGGAGCAGAGCTGAAATAGCTGAATCATCATTTTAGCTTAATTTCAGCCCTCATTTAATGATAACCTACAGACGAAATCTCACGACATTTTGAGAATTTAAGAGCTAAATTCACTCTGAGAGGTAAACAAATGTCACATTCAATGATCTATGAGGAGTTGAGTTAAAATTTAAACTGATCATTTTAATTATACACTGGAAAAAACTATAGACCAAAGTGAACAGACTAAGATAATCGACACATGAGAAAATATATGTAATAATTATAATCGTGATAAAGTGAATAATAATAATTAAAAATACAATTGGATACACGTAGAGTCACAGAGGAAAGACTTTGCAAACATAACAACTTCCCTATTAATCAGACATTTTATAAAAATGGAGCATGGAAAGAATAATCATTGGATTAATATTCATTTCAACTATGGTTTGTATTAAAGCACCACTATGGGCACATAAATTGGATTAAAGGGAATTTTATATACCATCGCTTTATACCTACACAGGATCAAAGGACTCTTTGGAGTATTTTATTAATAAACTTTATATCTTCTCTAAAATCTAAATTCCTTTAATTTCTTCGTTAGATGCGTTTTTGAAATAAAATAATAAAAGAATCGCAGATTAAAGGGTAACTTTTCTTCTGGGCTTCTATGACTGAAAGCAACAAATGATCATTTACTCTAGGTACTAAGCCATTCGATACATAATTGGTTATGTTCACTATATTTTTATTAATCAATTAAACGTATTTTGTCAAAACTTAATCAGAAGAATAAAAGAATCCAATTAAATATGATAAAATTGCTTCAAAATGTTATTAACTGTTCATATTTTGAAGTGATGATTGTAATTATCATAAGTTTATGTTTTTGCAATCTAAAGATTTTGCTAAAAATGATTTATTTAATATTGATTTAAAAAAAACAAGTAAGATTTGTGTCTATATTTCTGGACTAGGGCACCTAGGTTCGATTTTAATAAAACAAATTAAGTGTAAATAAAAGAGTATGAAATTTACACAAATAAAACTATATTTGTTTATTTCTTTAAATACTGCCTGAAGAAATAGTCTAGAGTTAATTTAATAATATCCGGCCAACTGCTGAATGAATTATTTGCATTGATAGTAGTATTTCATCTTATCTGCCAAGATAGCATTATTGATATGATATCCAAGCTCTTAGTGTCAGAACATACGGTAACCATCGTCAACCCTGTCTCATCTATCTAAATTTTTTCAACTGACAAAATATACTAAGTTGTGATCAAACAAATGCGTATTCCTTCTGAAGTCTTTTGGATCTTTTGGATTTAGTTATAAATACTTCCCAGTTTGTACTTAGTTCAAAAGCAGAAATATCTGAAATTTTTACTTTGTCCAATGAAAAGATGACATTTCTTCCATTATTTTTTTTGCCTTCTTCAGCATATTACGATTTTAGGATTAACAAGCTACCCAATTAGCTAAAATTTTTCTTGAAATGTGTTAAACAGGTTCATTTGAATTCGGGACTATTTCATATGCAATTTTATGGACTTTGATTGGTGGAGCGAAACAGTCTAGGCTTTTTTAGCACTGCACAAGGCAGGAAAATTTTTTATGCAAAAGGAAAATGTTCTATTCCTTTCATTCCAAATTTAACTCACCACTAAATTTTTAATTCATTAAAAACGGATCGCTGAATCTTGGGAAACTTTGATAGCCTCTCACTTAGTACAAATAACAGAACTGTAAAAATCATTCTTCATTTTTAAAAGAAATATTTTCTAAGTAAAATGTTATTCATAATTGTCACTAGCTGTTATGTCTGTGACCTTCCAACGTGGTTCTAAGTCTTATGAAATACCTGAGGATTGTAAACCCAAAGAAACGATATTCTGAGACAACGGTCTAGCAACTGTGATTCTCAAGAAAAATAATTAAATTATATGTTTTACTGACATTCGTACACTGTAGTCGTTTTAATTGTGAAAGTAACTACAAAGAGCCTTTTTTAAAAGGAAAACATTCTTACTTTGTAAAATTTTTATTAGGAGAGAAAAACAGGGAGAAAAAGTGTTTCATTTCTATCGAAAAATCTAAGATAGAGGAAATTAAGAAAGATAGAGAATTTCATCTTAATTACTTCGCTAACTGACGAGCAATAATGGTAAAATTTGGAAATCGGGTTTACATATTTTAAAGAATAGGTAAACTATGTATGTCTTTAACTGCATGCTTACTTATTCTTTAAATATGGTTAAAATAATGAATAGAATATTTTAATACCCACTCATTTTCTTTGAGATATTTTACTTTAATTACGTTAATGAAGCAAATAATATTGTTGAATCAATTTAAAAGATATGAATATAGAAAAATTTTATTTGAGAATGCGAACGCGATTTGACTATATTGTTCACTTATATATTTGAAATGTTGTATGTTGTTACTATGTTAATTAAGCTAATGCTTTAACATTGGTTTGCCGCCCTTTCCGATACTTACGTAAGCACGTATTCTTTCCGAAAATAATGTTACGATAATCACTTGCTAAACTGAAAAAGAACGTTGAAGTTATGCCCTAATTGAGAAAAATATCTGTTTCGGTCAGCCATAAAAACGTCAATTAGCTTGTCGACAACCCGGGAAGGAGGCAATAAAACTGACAACAAGAAAGTAATGCTTTCGGATTGCTCAAAGAAAATAAGGTTGTCATGTTTTAGCTCAGACCGCAACATTTTACTGGATATGGAGGACAACCTTCGATAGTATGTTCCTTAATATTATGATAACTGTTATGTCCAAAGGCATTCTTAACGGTAGCTGCTACTTAACTCATCTTGACCGAAGGCTACTAGATATAATGGAAAATTTGCCGAAGTATTAACCCCACTAAGGGTCTGTGTCACATGCCGGACTAGGGCGAAGTGAGGTTAGCAGCGTATACAAGAACCCATGTTTTGAGAGCCAGAAAAGTGACAGAAAAAATGGAAAACAGTGCACAAGTTGACATAGACACACCAGATAAGACCATTCATCAACTTCACCGCAGTGTCAAATTTTGGTTTTATATAATTTTCAAATATGTAAACTGTGTGACATATTTCATCCATGTGAGATATGGCATGACTACTTTTATAACAGAACTGTATAGCTATATAGATGTAATCAGTTATACATTCTGCTATTAAGACATGTGTGAATAATAAAATTATTGTATAATGTGAATAAGGAGTCTGTAAGTGTAGCAAACTGAATGTGCGCAGACAATAGACTTGGTAAGGGTAGCGATTCATTCAGAAGAGGTACCAGAAAGCGTGCGCACTGATAGAATGGTGGTTAACGTGCTCAATTTGCCAATGTGAAAATCCTTAGACCGCTGCTTATCCATACATCCACGCTGTTTTTTTCCATTTCCCAATAGTACGTATTATAGATACCTGCTAAACCAGATTTCTGTAAAAGGATACTAATTCATTCTAATAATATGTTACTATTTCAGGTGTTGTTACTGTATGTTCAAGTCAACAGTTTGTTGAACAGTTGAATGCAGTGAAGGTCTACTTGGGTGAGTCAGCTGAGCTCCGATGTCGTTTAGAGCCCTGGGTAACTGGAAATTCTGCTGAAGAAGATACAACAATTACTTGGTATCACTTTGATACCATACTGACTCCAGAACTACAAGAAAGAGTTGGAATTGCTACCAACTGCCACGAGGGACTGTGCACTCTCCGAATCAATAAGACTTCAAGACGCTACGGTGGGGTCTACAAGTGTGAAGCAAAGAACAAATTCGGAATCTGCATTACTAGTTGCAGATTACTGTTAGATCGTAAGTACCTCTCTAAATTATGCTGCCATTAAGTAATATTGGTATTTCTATTACCAGTTCACTTCAAAGTTAAGCATTATTTATGAATACAGTTTGAAATCTAAAATGTCTAATATATATACATATTTATATAAGTTAAAAGTCAATTAATTACGATTTTAATTTACTTCCTACATGTCTTTTCTAGACCATTAATTAAAAGGGAGATATATGGAGGCGAAAGCAAACACAAGCGTTTGACAAGCGTAAAAGAAATTGTGGGCGAGCCCAATCTAAGATTTTTTGTGATTTGAGCAAAAGGTGGGAGGAAAATATGTAGGTATGGGTATACTGATGCAGGAATTTATTATAGTGTATCAAGAATATTCTCTTTTCCCAACTGAATTTCCTGACACAGATATTAGAAGTATTCGAAAATAAATATTTCATTTGTTTTTAATAAAAAGTCGATGGGTTTAACATATGGAGGATTTATGCCAGCTTAGCTCTTGATAAACGCATTCAGAGGGAAACAATGAAAATGCTCGATTAAAGAGTTTAGAGGAATTATTAACGACGTATTTTAGAATATTATCAGTTAGAAAAACAACGCCATATTCAAATGTATTTTATAGGACTCAAACGCTTAAATGGACTCTCATTTCCTCGCGAATTAATAAAAAACAACCAAATTACAAAATAATCTTTTAAAGTTTGAGGTTTATTTGAAAATAGTGAACAAATAACATCAGCAAGAACGACAAATATATTTAAATTAAATTTTTTTCGCATCAGGAGTAGTGATGTTGAGCCTGGAAGAACATGTACTATTATTATAAGTACAACACTACAAACTAATCAGAATTTATTTCCTCATAAAAAGTAATACAAGGTTGTTTGTACTTTAGGATTTATTTAATATAGTTCTTTCTGTTATAAATGAACTTCCTTGACAATACTTGATCTTGTATACTAAACCGAGATGAAACGATTCATTCTATTTTTGCTCCAATTGCACTCGGTGTTAAAATTTCTCTAGCTTTTGTTCCTCGTCGGAGCTTTCTTTAAAAAAGCGTTTAAACTGAAGAAATGGCCAAGAAATATTTTCATTAGTATATAAAACTGAGTTGTATTAACTTTGATTAAGATTACTCAGCTATTTTAAAATATGTAATTTAGTTTTCTTTTGCTGTCTTGACCATTAGGAATAATTTTTCCTCTGAAGCACTATGAATGGGAGTGAAGTCGCCACATAATCTTTACATGTCGTGAATTTGGCATGCAGACAAATTTGCACTTAATGTGATTAAGAAAGTGCAAATGTATGCAAAAACTGTCCTCTTGAATTTGATACCTATCAATTTTCCGTAAACTTGACTTGAACGAAGGCTCTTAACGATTCTCAAGGAATAAGGGTTTGGAGAATGAAGAGGGTCTAAATATAACTGAACACATATAGATCTCGTGGTTTTAAAACTGAAATCCCCCAACTTCCTCCTCTCAATAAATGCCGTGTTGAAATCTATATTTTCCTCGACCAAACCTTAGAGTTGGAGTTAGATAACAACCAACGGTTTGCAGCTAACAAATTACGACAGCAACAACAGTCACCAATTCATAGCTGTTTGAGTAAGAGCCAACAACAATTGTGAARCAGAACACCAAGAGTTGAGTAGACCAAAAATGTATTCAAGGAAGCCACAATGAGTAACCGAGAGAGAGAGAGAGAAAGGGAGAGCAGCGTGCTGAGAAAGGGAGGAGATGAACAGGACGGGTAGGGGTCCGCACTGACCAGTGTGTGTTGTCTTGACAAACAAGGGTAGCTGAGTAAGACCACGACAGAGCATGAGCACAGATGTGCCTTTTATGTGAAGCGAGGCGGTTATAGAAAAGAGGGGAAATCGATGGACGCGTTTAGACATTTCAGACAGGGGTTATGCGTCATAGGGACACAAGTGAGGTCGCTCCAACTTTGTGGGCGGAAAGACTGAGGTATTATCGTGGAGAATGCGAATAAAAGGTAATTCTGGAAAATGCATAGGGAGTTATCCTTCAATCTCAGATACCGCCTTTTGTAAAAATGAACATAATAATGTAAAGACTGTCCTATAAAAAAGTGGAAACGAATTATATTTAGAGATCGGATAACATGATCGGAAATTTTTCTTATATATTTCTCTGATTTTTTATATCTCTATAATGATTTGATTATTTATCAAAATGGGAAACTTATGGGAAAGCCATGTCCACGGCGAAATTTAGAGGAGTTATGAATAGATAGTATGATTAATTTTTGATTGATTTAATAAAAATTTAATAATGATATCGATCAAAAATAGAAATATGGAATAAACTATCAGCTTATCAAATTGATAATCAAATAAATTGAGTAATTATTCATCTTAAGTGCCGGTCCCTCCTACCGTCATCGGTTCAATCCAATGCGTTGAAGATGGCAATGATGATAAAAATGTAGCGATTCTTCGAATAGAGTACGATGCTGTACCACAGCCAACTGTCTCCTGGCTCAAAGACGGTCAACACATCAAACAGGGACCGAAATATGAGGTAGTTTTGCAAAATTTAATACCTTAATTTTGCATTCTGGTAATTGCATCTTAACATTCACTGAGGGCTCTGAAAAACACCTTTTCTTTAGGAGTTAAATTATATCCTTCGAACGTATTTGTATAGGACACAATTAATGAAAGCCATTTACTTTTATTAGATCTACAAGAAAGTTACCTTTAGACTTTTATTTACCACTCAGATAATAACATCACAAGAGGAAAGCGTTCTGCGTATAATAAATCCCTCTGGCACGGAAAGCGGCACTTACTCCGCAGTTATCATGAATGTTGCTGGAATTGCCAATTCATCAAACAGATTTGAGTTCGAGTAAGTTATTGATTACATTAAGTGATCACCATGTTTTCGTTTATTATAGGAAAATAATTTAAGTGTAAATTAACTCACTAACTTACCTTGACAGCTAATCCAAGAACCTTTAGAGGTTCTAACTAATTAATGCATATTGGAAACTTCTCACAAAGATTCAGACTAAATCTCATCTACCATGTTTCTGACATATTACAATTGTATGCGTAGGCAAAAGCCTCATGAGATTAAACAGGGGTGGTTTTGAGAATGCTAGGCTGAAGCTTTTTCAGTGTCCAAAATCTGGGTGTCTGGCGGTTATGCTTATCATTTTTAACAATATAAATAGTGGTGATCATTTCATCCATTTCTCACATTGGATGCGATCTCACAAAATCTAAACAATTATATTTTTGATAAGAAAATAAATGTTCCACTGATTAAGAAAAGACATTCACATTAGAACAACACCTATTGTTTATTAGAAGAAATCTGCGAAATCGTTGTTTTTTGATATTAAAAAATATACGTACTACAGCGAAGTAGTAATTACTCAAGGATTTAGTATATATTAATCCTTGTCCGTGAATTATGGAAATTATTCCTATCATGGGATAATTTTTAAGGTCGAATTGAGTGTAATGATTAATTTTCATAAAACTAATATAATGTTCTGTATAATATGAGACAACCTTTGTTAATCTAAAATGATGGCTAAAGATTAATGTATGTTTTAAAGAAAGAATGCCAATCTACTTCGCCTTTACTTCTGATAAGTTTTTGAAGGAAGATTTTCTGCCATTAATGGACATTAATGGATTTTCAATCATTACAATTAAACTTACGTTTTTTATAAACTTTCCTTCTTAATCTTTTTTACACAAAGTAATTACCTCTCTAACTTTTTAAGTTCTGGATGTGCCGCGAGTAATATTATCTTTTTAACTCTTTTATCGTCTGTAATTTTGATTGTCGAGCAACTTTGATAAATTAAAATTTTAAAACCTGGTTCATGAAGAAACATTACTTCTGCTATTTATCCATCTTCATGGAGGTCAAAGGACGAGCAAAAGTGATTATCAAAACAACAAAGAATCAATCTCATTCAATCATAAAATTATGGCCCTGGACCAGTCTTTCCTACTTGCAGACACTTTTCAAGGTTGGAGTCTTCCTGTGATTGAAGTTAATTATTATCCCTATTAATATGATTTGATGATTAAAAATATTGCCAAAAGCAAATAATGGGAAAGAATATATTGCGAAACCAAGTAATCTAATATCATCCAATCTTGACTATTGGGAAAAATCTATCCATCTTACACCAAACAAACGACTATGTAACACCAAAAATTGAAGTGGCTCCACCGCTCACTTTTTAAGCTAGAAGAATTTTAACTAGGTAAAATTAAGAGAATACTCATGGGCGCACACATGTGCTCTTGAAAACCAACACTCAACAACTTTCATTCACTTCCCTTGAAAGCTAAGTTCAAACAAACGCTCGCAAAGAGAAATGACGCAGTCAACTTTTCTCCTCACTCTGGTAGTAAATATTGTTAAAACTATGCATCCCTATTCCAAATCGTAATTTTGTTCAAATGGACTGATTAGATATGGCAAGAACTACGACATTTTTCTGCATTTATGCTCAATGCCCCAGATATTTTACTGCAGTATTAAACAGTCTTCCACTGCAACAAAATTTGAATTTAATTTGTGATGAATCATCAAGATATCTTCATTCTGTAAATAGTCGTTATAAGATTTGCATTTACTGATCGCTGGGTATCACGGGATCCATACGCGTTTCAATTATAGACAAATAAATTATTGTTTCATATTTATTTGCGCAGATATTATTTACTGATCTTTGAAGTTTGATATCCATCAATTTGATTACAAAAGCTTTCTTTCAAATTAGTTTGGTTGAAAATGAGGTGCTTTGACAACATGGAGGTAAAATAATAGTAGCTGCTGAAGCAAATTTTAAGTGTGGTTGTATTTTAAGAGTGCAAGTTTTCTTTTGAAAAGCTAATATAAGTGGTGATTGACAATGCAAAGACCTTTTGCAAGTTTCAATTATAAGATAAGCCAAACAACATGATAGTTTATCACTTGTGATACGAACAAGTAGTACATCAAAATGTTATGGGACTTACTCTACTCATATTCGGAAATCATTGAATCATTTACTTTATCGTTAGATTAGTAAATCATGAAGTGTTCCAAAGCTCGACTTTCTTTGGTTTGACCTCTGAATTCCTGAATAACTTGGCTATATTCAGAGATTGTTAACGCTTTAAACCACCTTCGTTTATTCGAGTTTTCCGACAGTCATGAGTAAGAAGATGAGGCAAGCAAGGGTACAACAGAGATAACTAGAGATCATCCAAGGGTAGCTCTAATGATAAATTTGCCTAATTGTATTCTACTCTTCATTGTTTATCCTAGGATTTATGATTGTAACCTTAAATCATATTAACATAGACTTTTGATAAACTTGCTTTTTTTGAAAGAGAAAATTATTTTGCATCAAAATGATAAAAAGTATCAAAATCTTAAAGTGCATCGTGTTCAGCGTTGATCAAAGTTTTATGATTTGTGCAGCATAATTATTCTCGAAGTTCGCAATAACTGAATACATATTGTTAAGGTGCCCTTTTGGTTTAACTTCATTTTTAAGGATTGGAATACTGTCTGGAAACATTTTTTGAATCCCTCTGGACGCGGTTTTTTCATTTTCTTTGGTTCTTTCTTTTCTTTGGATAACTTGACGAACATTACGAATTTCTTATAATCACATGATATTAAATGAAGGTATTTTGAAAGTGAAGTAATATCTTTATTTGTCAAATATAGCAAACTGTTGGATGTGTATTTCCACTTAATTAATATGGATATAAAGTTACTCATCGAAGTGAAGGGAAAATGTTCCAAGAATATCACCTTCAGTTAGAAATAACAGAATTTAAAGATAAATAAGGATGTCAAAACGCAGGAAATTTAGATTAAATTCTGATGGTATTCATCCTTAATACACTAGAATGCGCATGCTACTGTTCAGTTCATATCCTCAAAACAATCTTTAAATGACGGATTTATTATCATTATTTTACCTTTTTATTATTTTGGATGCGCTTTTATTAAAGATATATGATTCTACTAATTCACATTAAGCCCACTCTAATGAGCCCTGATGGATAAAAACCAGTAGCTTTTTCATCCTTCTAGCCTCCTGGCATTAAGAATAAAAAAATACATCTGGAATGGTTCAACAGCCATCCTAATTACTAAATGGATCAGTATGCTTTTGGCGCCTAATATATGAATTCACCTCGGCAACAAGGGACGAAATCTGAGACCTGATTATCTGAACACTGCAATATGAGAAGTGGTCCATATTACAGAGGCAAAGACCGTAAAATCCGATTCCAAAGGTCACATTTTTGTAATTCGTTTAATGTCCTAGTTTCAAAAGTATTTTTTTCTCGATCTTCATCCCCTTACTGGTATTGGGCTATTTTATAATTTCCTTTGTATAGAAATTTTCTCGCCATGCATAAGTGTATATTTTATGTTTCAGTTAAAAGCAAATAATGGTCAGATTGGGAATTATACGTATGTAGTGCGTAGAATTACCGTCCATATGGATCATTTCTCTTCGAACCGAAGAGCTTAGAAGGTGCGTAATTCTAAGATGCATTTTAATACAAATTGATAAATATGACATTGCCAGACCTTTTGGGTTTCCGGTATTTTCAGTTTAACTGTTGACAGCTTTCGGATAATGTAAGCAGTCCATTCATATTGTATATTTAATATTTTATGGATTTATAACATTAAACATATAATTTATCTGAATTTATAAAATTTTTATTTTTCTCAATTTTGTTTACTTTAATAATATTCTTATAATCAGATAATAGCTCTCTGCCAAATGCTAGATATATTCAGTGCGATCGCCTTTCTCTGAAATCCCTCGTCTTTTTTCTGTTGGGACTAATAGTTGAGGGAATATCAGGATATTCGAATTTTTAGAACTATTTTTTACTGTTAATTTTTAATGCCAATTCATAATTTTATCAAATATTCCTTTAAAATATATGGAAGATATTTGACATCTGATTTGATTAAATTAATAGTTAAAACCAGGGTCACACATAATAATGGAATTGCCGTCTGAATGAAAAATAACACCTGAGCGACAGAAAAACTACTAAAATCTTTTTTAAAAAACACAAGTGATGGCTGAATCCATAAAATAACTAATTAACATATGACCGAGTACATCTTTCGAATAAGTTAACAAATATTAATATATTCTCCTTATTCCTCCATTGTGCAAGTTTAGCAAAATCGATGCAAAAGTAATGTATCTCAGATAATTCTTCTATTAAATAGGTTTAAGTGCGTGTTCTTTTGTTATAAATCTTCCACCAATTATGACCTGGTGGAATTTCATCTGATGTACCCAGATGAAATTCTTGACTTACAATAAGCGCGCCTTATGCGATCGTTTATTTGAAGTGTGGAGGTTCTTTTGAACTAACTTCTTACATTTTCTTGGCGTCACCTTCTTCCCTCCCATTCATAAATTTGAATTTTGATATTTTTAGCTCGTTATATTTGGGGGGGGGAGTGAATTTTCATTCGAGTTGTGCTTTAAAAATGGCGCCACTGCAGTTTTATATACCGGAACTTTTGGGATTATTGTTATTACCCAATACATATTTATTCGTGTGCCTATTCTCAACACTTAATAAAAAATTAAAAATAAAATAAAACGTAAGTTCTTTAGATAAAAGCCATTTTTAAACTATCAGGTTGTAAAAGAAGTTCTGTCTATTCTTTAAAATTTGAACTAAAGTGAAAATTTTATCAAAATGCATTTATTTAGTGTTCAATATAGTCACCATTCTTATTCATTACATCTCATTTTGTCATAAGCCTTCTCATTTCTTCTTCATAGAATTTAGCCACCATGGACTCAAAATAAGAAACTAACTTCTTCATTTCGACCTCTTCTCTTGAAGTAAACCTTTGAAGTCCCATTAAATAATTCTGTAAGCTCCTGAAAAGATGAAATCGGTTTATGCAAGATCGGGAGAATATGGTGGATGATGCATGACTTCTCAGCCAAATACATCAACGAGATTGTTGGTTGCTCTTGAAGTGTGAGGTCTGGCATTGTTATAGTGCACAAAGAAGGCTGTTTTTCCTGCCGTTAACTGCTTTAAACGAGTTAGCTGCTGACAGTAAACTTCAGATGTTGTTGTTTGATTGTGACCCATTAGTTCTTAATAAACAATTCTCTTCAAATCCCACCACACACCACCAAAAGAATCATTTTCGGATGCAGTACCGAATTGTCTCAGTTGTGAAATTGGCTTTGAATCACTGTCATGACATAGCCACTGTCTTTTGCACTTAACATTGTTGTAAAGGATCCACTTCTCCATTTCTCATTGCTGTCAGTTATGATTTGGTCTAAAAAGGTGTTCGAAGTTCACGAGAACGCAGTGAAACACAACAGGTCACACGCTGTTGCTTGTTGATTTCTGACAAGTCGTGTGGGGAGTCTATTTCCCAGCCTTTGAGACTTTCACAACCAAGTCTTTTCATTTCCCTAAATATGGTCATATGACAGCTTACGTGAAAGGTTTTGCTCAGTTCTCTGGTAGTGCAGATTGGATTTTCATCAATGGCAGCCTGCAGTTGCCCAGAATGGAGTTTATTGAGCATCCTGCTCCCGGTTCGTCTCTCAGACTGAAGTCATCCTTCTTGAAACGTGAAGATAAATACCGCCTTCTCCATGTCTTCATTCACAATATCATTTCCATAAGTGTCTTTGAGTGTTTTTGCTGCTGAGCTTGGCGTATTTCCTTGATGAAATTCAAACAGTAAATCATGCCTGACATGCTCTTTATCTAGAGTGTACATTAGGGCTAGAAATAGTTATCAATAACGATAATTACTACAAGATCTGAAAGAAGAAATAATATTTAATTAATTATTATAGATAAGCATATAACGTCAACAAGCTAAATTGAAGTAATCGTGCCCTAAACATATAGCTCAATAATTGGACAGAACTTCTGTTACAATCTGATATTTCTTTTAAAACTGCGCTTGATTTCTGAGTTACATCTACTTCCGATCTGGAATTTTCAAATGGTTTTTATTTAACAGAACACCCTATTCTGACTGCGATTTTCACAGAATTGGGCTTTTAAACCCTAAAATATAGGGTATCTGAACTATTTTCAAAAGCCACTAACTTCCCAGCTCAAATTTACTCAAAATTAGAAGTCTGAATGTTTTCCATTCGGTTACTTAAAAAAGAAACTCTAAAAATGAGGAAAATTATAAAAAAACGGTCCATTCATTTTGGAGTCAGTCAATAAATTTGAAATTAATGGAAGAATGGGATTTAGAATTAGAAAACGAGGGAGTGTTTGTCGATAGAAGAAACCTCTGCCGACGTTTTAGGCTGGATCATCCATAACTTGATTCATGAATTTTTTTTATTTCCTACTTTATTTTGACTTATTGAAAGGGATTCAATAAGAGGTCAGAATAGCATTTATATTTCCTTTCTTCACCTCATATATACTGGTTTTAATAGCAACTCTTCGAGCTCACATGGCTGCCATGTTACGTTTTTTAATAATAATGAGAGGCGGTGGACGGAAATAACTCCTGGAAAATAAATCTTTTTTGCTTCGTATTGTTGTTTAAATTGTTCTTAATCTTTTACAAAAAGCGACAATAACAATTAAATTTCCGGTTATCGCCTTTGCCATCGGGATAAAAATTTATCATCTCTTTCCCAGATAACAATTTCTAGCTATTTATTTTATTTTAGCGATTATTTAAAGTCATTTGCAATAAAGACAGTAAATAATGCTCTTAGCATAAGAAATTATATCTAATCAAGCAATGGAGTATTTCAAACTACTTTGTGCTTTATTCCCCTTTTATTAATGATGGCTCATGATTTTGCTATGTTGATCAATCTCGTTTTAGTGGAGGAGCTAGGAGATCACGACTGTCAGTGAGATCTCCAAGCCCTCTATCGGAGTATCAACAAGAAAGTAGCAACCGAGCAAGTCCGTCATATTTTTCCAAGAATAATGAACCCGAAGAAAGGGCTTCTATTGAATCGGAAGACAATCTCTCTCAAAGGAGTAGCAGAAAGTCCTCTTCTTCTCCACTACCAATCTCTGAGAATAACGATGCTGAAAAATCACGGACTTTAGAGAGAAGGTCTCCAATTATCCTATCCGAACATCGCCGAGAAAGCGGTAATCGTGCATCACTTTCTTTCATGTATGATAGATCCAATAGAAAAACTTCTGTTGAATCGGAAGACAATTTCTCTCAAAAGAGCGGCAGAAAATCTTCTATTTCTCCACCAATACCCAAAAAGAGAGGCGAGGTTCCGAGTGCTCATAAACGATCTGTTGAACAAGAAATCAAGCCTGTTGAGAGAAAAATGTCGGAAATTAGTTGCGCCATGCCTCTTGAAAAGAAGGGTACAATCTTAAGCCATCAAACACAAACTGCGGAGCATCCCGAAGAAAGAAAAGTATCTCACTACACTTTCTATACACCGAGTGAAAAGAGAAGCGAAGCAAGAAATTCTCTACCTCCACAAAATGACATACCCTTGCTCTCATCCTCAAGAAAATCAAGTAAGAGTCATGACGATAGGAAGTCATTTCTACTTCGTCCTCAAAGTATTACAGCGAATGTTGGAGAAACTGCCGTTTTCAGTTGTGTGATCAGACCACCTTCTGGAGGACCCGGTATTCATCGGGTATGTTGGCGACACAATAACCGCGAAATAGGTGATAATGAAAACGAAAGTCCTAGAATAGCTGTGAAAGTGAACGAACCATATGAAGGCGTATTTCAACTCATATTTACCAATATAGAAGAAGGTGACCATGGTGATTACGAAGTTACAGCTTTAGATGAATATGGTGTTGAAATCTGTAGTACGACCTTCCATCTCTCTGTTGACGGTAAGCATCCAGTTTTAACATTTTTTCCCCTCGGCCTTTTAACCCACAAATACCCTGTCTATTTTCAGATAGGTTATTTGAGAATTTTTAAATTTTATATCATAAAGTTGGCATTAGTTTATGTTTTAAAATCAGCTTAACCATTTTAATAAACTTTTTTGTATTTTACCAATTTTTCCTGTCTTCCAACTGCGTTTCCCGGTGTCGGTAAAATGTTTAATAATGCACGCATACTCTGTTTTGTGTGGGTTAAATGTAGTTTATGCACCTTGTAAAAGTAAGCACGCTTGTGAAAGTGGCGAAAAATGTATCCATAAATTCCGAATCACTTCAACGTCTAGGGTGACTAGTCCTTTGCACAGTCAAACACCCACTATTACCCTTCCCAACTTGCATGAAAAAAGTCGTTCGATGAGTTTGGAATTGAATTACTCCTTAGAGAAGACTCTATATCATCCGACAGTCACAAATCGATCATCGTTTACCATTACCCCTGGAGAAGATGGTTTAATCTACCAAAGAAAATATGTTGGAGGGCATTTGATTGAAAATTTTAAGAGAAATAAAGTCGATCTATTGCCTCAGAATACTCCGTATCGAAGAATCGGTGGTTTTTCACATTCTCTGCCCGATCTGTGTGCTCCTGATATCATTCACATGTCCAAAACGATTCTAGAGACATACAAGATGTCCCCAAGTTTCCCTCGTTCGAAACAATCTTATCTGAATTCTTCCGTGGATCCCAGTATGTTATTCTAATTAATAATGACTAATTTTACCAAATTTATAAGTAATATCTTTGCTTCTTAAGGGAAGAAACTTTATGTCGAGTTTATGTAATCACTTGAAAATCTCATAGTCAGTGATTAAAGTTAAGAGACTCGGCAGATCCCAGAGGGGCCATGTCTCAATTTGATCAAATCTTTTCATATCGCATCCATTAAAAACGTTAAGATAGACGGAAAGAAAAAAAGACAGAAGAAGGTAACAGACCTCAAAAAATAATGTCTCGACGAGAGTTTATCATGAAATTAGACAGTCTGGAAACAATACAATGTACAATAAACTATTTATTTAAGAGGTTGGTTTCCAGGTTTATGTTTATTATTAATATTATTATTTTCTAACTCCATTATAGGCATAGATAACAGAATGCCTTTTAGCTTCTTTGATCCTGATTCCCGGCAAGATCTGTATCATGGATATGCTTAAAGTTGTATATCATCATAAATGAGGGCTGCATTCAGTCAGAGCATTCTGGCGTTAATTCAGTACAAGCTTCTAAAGACCACTTCAGCTTCTCTTAGCCACGTTTCCCCAAAGTGATGAATAAGAGAGACTGAACTCACCATTTTAAAGGAAGCAATATTTGATTGGGTTTATGAGTAGAATAGAAGTATTCAAAATACATCGAATCATTAAATGAAGACAAAGTAGTACATATCCACAGGAAAACATATTTATGAGAGGCACCTGTGTTCTTAGATTAAAAGGGATGCATTTTTCAGATAATATTTTGATGTTACATTCCTTGCAAGATTAAAGATACAAACTTAATAATATCAGTATTAATATATTATGGAAATGATTTCTTAAATGATAAAGGAAAGCTAATATTTTGAGACATATGTTAATTATATTCTGTGTATCCTTTGCTTAAAGGCTGATATTACTGAGACTAAATGTTTGCATAAACGTTAGCATTGAGTCGTGTATTGTTAGTAACCCCTTCATCTACTTTAGGGCTAAATTGTTCAATCTTTCCCTTAATTAAAGTTTTCCACTCTGTAGTGGACAGTAATTTTTCCATTTAGTATTATTCAGCCTGTTCGTTTTTCAGTACAGATAAAAGGAAGACATTCTATTTTCTTCTCCTTATTCAGGCGAAAAAGACCATGACGGACATCGTGATCGTTCACCGCTGAGAGAGGAAATGTACCTCGATAGCCCAAGACTGCCTCCAAATGTTTCTGTGGGAGTTGGGGAACGCCTAGAAATCACGTGCTTCATAGGTGGATATCCCATTCCGCAGGTCTTTTGGTTTAAAGATGGAACACAGTTAAATGAACACAATCCAGATAACGATTTTCAAGTAAGCTTACTGTTTATGGACCAAAAGTCATTGCATATAATGATTTTTAATAACTTTTTACTGGCCAGGCACTTAATATGAAAGTTGGGGATACAGAAACTTTATGCGAATTTTGGAATATAGCCATTCAATGCCTTTTGATTTTAGTTATCTTTTCACTTTACTTCTTGGATAATAACTAACATCTCATAATATTTAGAATTTCAGATCCTCGGATAAATATTATAATAGTGATAAATATAACGGTAAACGGTATTAATTTTCTTCATTTATCGATTGCTTATGAAGAAAACCACTGTTTCGTAATACTTTATGATTTACGGTAACTACTGGATGACTGGATGATTGGGCTGGACAGAAGTAGTGGTGAAAGTCTTTCACTAATCTCAGTCTGCTCTAAACCTTAAATGAACGAAATCATCGTTAGGTCAATACTTCATCATGGAACAGCAACCTGTTGTCTTGGATTTGACATAATCAGAGTACAATAATTTCAGTCTAAACTCAATATCGCCAGCCAATGTGAACGATCAGCACAATAATACATCACTTTATTGTCAATGACTTGTTGTTATCATAGAGTTAACATTTCCCTTTATTTTTACTTACAAATTCAGTGGGTGCATTAATGACTAAGTTACATGATTACTTAAGTTTCTGTGTCTTTCAGATGAATAAGGGTGCTCTAACATTGGAATAAAGGCGATTCTATGAAAAATCATCTGTATAAGAATAATACCCAATTTTATATGTGAATCTATGATCCATAGCTCGTTCAAGAGCATGAGAATATACAGGTTTGAACGAAATCCACGCCGGTGTTACGGCATGATTTAACGCAGGCGATTCATGTTGGCGATTATTAATAGGAGTTCAGATAAGGCAGGTAAAAAGCCAAAGATCTAGGCAAACTGGTGTTAATGGGCATGTATTTACTAAAATACGCAGAGTGACAGTATTCTGTAACATGATTGCTGTTAACTGTTTGGTTTTGCCATCAATTTTATTTACCACTATTTATGTAATCACTACTGCGCGGTCGTAATTCGCATAGTCATAATATTATCCGCTATTTTTTTAGCTAGGATCATTAAGAAATATAGTAACATGTTTAGAAGTAGAGTATTCTGACGTTAAATGCTACCCAATATATTTTGTTATTCATTTAAAGTGATTTATTATCAAAGCTAAGATCTGTTAATGCAATTTTTGGGATTTAGAGACAATTTATCTCGGTTTTCATTTGAGAATTGAGAATTGTTTTACTCATTTCGAAAGTGCTGTATGGAAACCTGGAAAAGTAAACGCTAATTCACAGAATTTTAAAATCTACACAAGGAATTTCATTTTGAATTTATATTCCAGATTGAAACCATGTCTCCAATTTGAACAACGTTTTCATGTACCAAATTAAAGTTCAAAGTTCATAATCTTTGTTAGTTCAACAGATAATTACTATTCAAATTTAGTAGCCTTCGTATTCCGATTCGAATCGATAACTTTTTAACTGTTGTATGTTGTACAAAGAATATACCTATATTTGAAACTACAGTAGAATGCTCAGTGACCTATAGCAAAACGTAGAGATTCGATAAGATAGGAATGAACGCATTTGATACGAAAATCTGTTTTTAAGTAAACACAGAAAACTGACACTAACTCAGTTAACTGTACATCATTTAAGTTTGAGAATTTATATGGAAAAGTCGATTAGAGTTTTGCATTATTACAGTAAATGTAAACGCTTTATGAAACAAAAAAGCTGTTGATAATTTAATATTGGAATGGCATCTGGACATGTGAAACAGTAAATTAGTGCAATGGGGGACGAGGTGGGGAGTTAAATATGGGCATATAATTAAGTGGGAATGTCAGATATTCTGAATTAAGTTGAAATCCAGAAACAATGCGTTGTAAAATGTTGTAGGAACCTTATATATATATAAGGTATATTTTCAAAATTGTTACCCTAAGTCACTGAAAATTTTCTTTGTGCTTTAATTTGATCCAAATATTTCAGAAAAGCAATCAAATTATCTTTAAATTATATGATAAAAGATCGTGATTCGGTTATGCACTTTATGAAGTGAATTTGATTTTTTGTTTGATTGACTGGTGAAGTGCACAGAGAAACACACTTTTGCCTAAAATCATACAAATTTGTTTACATTTAGATTAAAAGACGCGGTCATGTGTATCAGCTCATTATCCCCTCTGCACAACTTCGGCATGAAGGACTATGGGAGGTGATTGGCCGAAATTTATTTGGCCTAGTAATGAGTGGATCAACTGTACATGTGAAGACCCCTGATCGATTTAGATCTGATTCAGCCAGCTCTGAACGCTTGTCACACATTCCTGTTTCAATACCTCTTCAGGATAGTCGAGCTAGAAGCCTTTCTACTTGTTCTCTATCGGAGTCGTCCCAAAAACGTATTCATTTGCGACTGAATAATTCGTCGATGAGAGAAAAGGCACCGGAGTTCACCCAATACTTCCACGATCAAATTGTGAATGTTGGAGATAATGTTCACTTCAAATGTGCCCTAATAGGAACTCCGAAACCTGATGTAAGTTATTAATTTGGAAATTCGAGTGTGCGATGATTTGTTTAAACACTGAGATCTGTTGACCAGTAGAGGCTAAATGATAAACTGCGATGTAAATGAAAAATCACTTTGGTACTCAATTAACTTGAGTGCATGCATTGTCAGGGTGCAAATAATGCACTCGATCATATATAAACAATCAATAAAATCACACAGCCAGATTTCAAATTTACAAGTTGTATAATAATATATGATTTAGATTAGATGCACGCCAGTCGCACTTTTGGACTTATAAGAGTGTAAATAATTATATTCTTTGAATAAGAGAACAAATGAACATTTATAAAATTTATTTTACTTCACTTGATCACTCGACTGACTTTTTATTCACTAGCATTTTTATTAAGTAATTTACTGTATACAATCCAGGGTTCAAGATCAAAATTGGGTTGAGCACATGACAGCAAAATGATGGGTTGTTTCGTTTTAAAAGAAACTACTGGGTAATTTGATGCTACTATTCGTTCTATTCTAAGACGGATTCTAGATTATCATTTTATGACACTCTAATTCTCAATTTCTGGCAAGTTTTATCATCTCATCTAACAAAGACGATATTAAATTGTTAATGGAGAGTAACCAAATTTATCCTTTATCAAGGAAGAATTATTATTATTAGCATATAAACTAGTTTTAACTGAGACGTCTGTTATTCATTTGGTGACAGTAGCAAATCTTGCAATCCTGGCTTTTAACGCCTTCTTAACATCAAAGTATTTACCCTACAGATGACTAAACTACAGATAAGGTGGAAAAATCATGGCCTTCTCTCCTTAAGTCACATATTCTAGCCTTCGTGAGGGACAATTTTATCACCAGACGGAAGTAACAAACTGTGAATGGAAAGCTATAAAACATTCTAGCAAAATCAACTTTGTTACAGGAACAAAGAATATTACATATTGAACCTCTAGCAATTGGTTAAATTAAATGAAAGGCAATTATGGATTCGAAGTTAATAACCATTCGTTTTGTATTAATGAAGTGAGTAATTGAAAATTATGCTTTTGATCATTTTAGCAGAAGGGGTATCCTGTACATGAAAAGAAAAATTAAACCGTTAATACCTTTGGTAACGTTATCTGTTTAGTCAGAATCATTGCGTTGTCTCATAAAAGTATGGAAGGCTAGTATAGAAAGTTTTGTCTAAATACTTAAACCTATAATAATACTATAGTCTCCTTTGAGTAATAAGAGAATCTGACAGAGGTTTACATATCCGGTTATAGCTTTAATCATAAATTCAAATGTTACTATAGCCATACTTCCAAAGATTTCAGCTAGATAAGTGGATGTGTGTTCTCAGCGTTGTTTTTGTTGGAGTAATAGATTTTGTAATTTGTGAATGAGTCTTGTACAGAGTGAACTATCAGATTATTCATTTACTATTTTTTTGTCTTGCACCTAGTTGCTTGCAAGAAAGAAAATTTTCGAGTAAGGATTCACAATTACATATTCTCCTAAATAAATTTATCTTTTCGTAGGTGGCTGTTAGCCACTGCATTGCACCTAGCTTCTTTTCCTCCTTTTCACGAGCAATTAGCAATATTGGTGACTTTTTCGTCCCAGGTCTGTATTTTAGCAAAAAAGGAATGTGAACTTAGACTATCTTGGTAAATCGCTGTCTGACAAGTGAGGGTTTATCATCATATGAGGTTGGCACCATTTATGGACTATAGACGATGGTGAGAAAGGTGATAAAACGGTAGACTATTTACCGGCACCATTTTGACTAATCTAAGCATGAGAATATCTCTATTTGAATTGAGTAATATATTGTGGCTTCACAAAAGTCCATATTATTAAGAATGGGAGATGAAATGCCATTGAATTCAAATGCCAAGTTTAGATGCGGGACTGTAACTTTCCAAGTTCGTTAATCATAAACCAGTTAAACATCAGCTCAAAAGAAGAGCCATAATATATGCCACTATCATTTACCACAAGGTAGAAAACTAAGAGGAAATTCACGTACAACACGGAAAATGAAAATGCGGCTTAATGGAATAGTTAAAATAGAAAAAACAAGACCGTTAGCTTGGAGAAGAGGAAAGGGTCATAAGATAAACAGAGCCAAGCCCGATATTTGAAATTAAAAGCAGAGAAGAGAATAATTTTTGAATAACGAAATTAATTAATTTCTTAAGTGTATAAACCTTCAAGTAGTGTTAATGTAGAATATAAGAATTCGATCCAAATCTTCTAGAAAAGATGATAGCTTAAATGAGTCTCGTTTAAATTGAGATGCGTTTGCAAAATTTTGATTTTAACAAAATGCATATTATAATATTCATTCTTAGGCCACACCATAATATTATATTCTACCGTTTTTGGCGGGGTAAAAATGCCTCTATAACTTCAATCATAATCTAATTTATTGTTTTAGAACGTATTAGATAGTAGGAGTGAATTTGCACTTTTACATTCCAAGCACATTTAGGAATATTAACACGAAATAATTTATTTCTCATTAAAAGTGAAATCTTTTTGGCTTCCATATGCCAAATACTTTTCAGTCCAAATCTATTAACAAAAAAGTTTACTATTTTAAAGCAATCTTGTAGTATCCTTGTTAAAACATTTTTCTCTGCTATGAACAGTATAAAATTCCACTAAAAAATAGAATATACAAATTTGCCATTCGTATTCGCAGATACAAGAAATAACAAAATGTAGTTATTAATATTAGCAAATTTATGTATGTTTGTATGTTTATTAAGTCTCAGATATTATCATTTTACCTCTTACCTATTCTCCTGTACTAGAGTCTTTCGAAATGTCAATTGATTCATTGGACTCATTTGTTTTGAGTTTGTCAATGGGAAAATTCAATTATTTAGTGTATTTGAACAAAAAAATATATTATAGGTAAAGAAGGCAAAACTAATTTTTATCAATAAATTAGATTTCGGATTTCTAAATTCTGATATCTGTCCATCCTCTGCCAGGTTATTTTATTTTATGTAGGCTTTAAAGCATTAGGATAGCGAAATCTACCAAAGATAGGACAGTGTGTGGGGCAGTATACTTAATGGCTAAGTTGTAAAAATGGCATCGACTTAAGTCGCGTGTGAAACGACTGTCTTTGCGGTTTTATGTTACCCTAGGAGATTACCATGTAAAATTGTTCCACAAAAAAGGGGAATCATAAAATACGGTCTTTCCAAACGATAAAGTGGGCTTACGTGTTTAATGCTTGCTTAGTCCCGTAGTACCATGTTTTGTTCAATTAAAATTATTGATTATTTAAAAGTGTCAAAATTAAATTAAGATCATTAGTTTCCAATACTTATAAAACTAGGATCAAGGTGGTTGCGTTGCAGCCCTTGCCGAGACTAAACGTGACCTAGAAAAGGGGGCTATTAGTGCAAATGTTTCTTTTGACCGAAGGGTGACCGCGCCAAATTTGTACTTTTTAGGCTCTTCGATCAGGGTAATCCCAAGTCCCTTACCACTAGTATGCCTTGGTGAAAATTTAGCCGCACTAGGCTAGCTACGTGGAGATTTTTCTCTCATTAGTTCTGTTTTCTAGGCATTTGTATGTTATAGATTCCAGGACACTGACCTGTTGAAAGCTGTTACCTAGCAGTAATACTAATAAAACTCAATAAAATTTCCTTCCAAACCTTTACGACCCTCATAAAAATGACAGAAAAAAGAACCAAACTATAGACAAATACTCATCTTAAGGGAACAGGGAGAAAGCTCTGACTAGAAAATTGGCATATTGCACAAAGCGGCAGTTGTATCCCAGGTCTGCAGTGATAAGTCATTTAATTTGCTCAGTATCATATAATGTTGCTCTGCTTCCTCAAACTTCGAAAAAAATGAATTGAAGTGGCAAAACCGATAGCTAAAAAACTCTCAATTTGTACTAGATATCGTGAACAAGATTTTGCTCGGTAATTCAAATGATGGATCATGAAATTTGATATTTTGGAGTGAAATACTCAATAAGTAAATAGAGTAATAATTCCAATCTAAAAATCAAACCTGGCAAAACTCTTTCCATATTTCGACTTAACTCTCAAAATCATTTTGATTCCTTTCCCTCTATCATTTCTTAGATCTACTGTTAGCCGATGCAGTTTATTTCCCATCGTGAAAAATTGTATTTTTTTTGACCTTTCTATGGGTAATTATGAAATGAACGGTACCAGCAAGGCTCAATATTTAGGAATTAGAAAACGTAGATAAATCCATAAATGATTTGAGATAAGACGAATGAGTTAAATTTTGAACAGAGTGATGAAGGAAGATTAATATTTCCAACTGCTTACTGGATTGCTTAATATATTAAGTCGCTAATCATATAAACCACCATCCATTCCGATAAATTAATATCACCAATCTATTCATAGTTAAAAGACGAGGGAGTAATTGAATCAGTGTTCATACATACGAAGGTAAGATAAACTATTTATTAGATATTACTGTTAGAGGTGTCTCATTAGTAAAGGGGACAGAGAAAAATATTCATATACACGAAGGCAGGACACTTTTAGTAATGGCACAGAGGACAAAACAAGGGTGGAGACGTAATGATGAGTATTATACGAGAGTTGAAACACGAAATGTTAAAAGCATAAAACTGGAATAAATCGACTTGAAACCTGAGGTGCTTAAAAAATATTCTGGAAATGATTTGGGATGCTCAAGTAATATCTTCTTTTGGATTTTCGTAATCATTCATTTTACATTTACGTTACATTTTCATTGCATCACTGATAGCTATGCACGCCATTTTTAGATATAAATATTATATTATTATTTTCTGATCAGATAGATTTTAAGATTAATGTATAAAATTCGAACTATTTGAAAAATTCACTTTCAGTTGGAAGCACTTAAGAATTCCTCGTCTTTGAAGAGATTTTTGCTTTGACAATCCAAGAAACGTTAACTACAAGAGTGGAAAATGTCAAAATTCAGTTTTCCTGATTTTTTCTACTTGATCAGGGAAAATCGTGAATGTTGCAAAATGAATAAGTATTTTGCGCCAAATTGTCAGGCATAACTGTGATTATGGCCATCTACCTGTGCAGAAACATTTACTCAATGAAACGAATCTCAATAACAATTGTTAAAATACATACCTGTGCCATACAGTCACTATTTTATCACCATTAGTTTCATCCTATCGCCATTGGATGTTGGATTAGACAAATGCGTCGGGATGACTGAACGGTATTTCTTTATTCAATCTATTGATAAACCGCTCTGGACAATATGGACGTCAGTCGTTCACTGTAAACGGATTTTAGTTTTGGGCCTTGGAACTTTAAATCAGCATACTGAAGATGATAAAATCCGTAAGCATTCAATTAGTCTACAGTGTTATTTTTAAAAATAAACACTTTAAATCATTTGACGTGTATAAAGGACTTCTTCGTAGATATAAAATCAAATTTTACTGAAATGAGATGAAGGCTCTTTTGATAGTCGAATTTGAATTTTTAACTTTATTCCGGGATTTATTCTGCTTTGATTTGAAATAGCTTTTCCACTCTCGCAAACACGATAACTTTGATAACTTTGTTGATAACTTTAACTGCAATAAATATTTAGAAGTCTTTTGTCATTCGAAATGTATAATACATTGCCATTTTATTATTCACCGTTTAATTTTTAATCACTTTTGCGTTTCTCTTCACTAAACCTTAATTTGTTTTCGTCGAAATAGACAATGGATCGATCAGTAGAAGACTTCTTTTGAATTAAACCCTACAATAGTTTGTGAAATGGCTAAATGAAGATTTATTGCAGAAAGATTATTATTTCCATTTTAGAGTTTGTTAATAGAAATAGTTGAAATATCTAGCTTCGATTAGTATCGAACATTTCCTTTGTAGAAGGAAGGCATTTGCTACCCTTATCAGTCCTTCATTTTAGATCTATCATGGAAGAAATGTATATTATTTGAAGGTTCTTGTGATTAATTCAGTATGAAATATCGTTATTAATTTTTTAGAATATGAAGTATTTTAAATTAAATGGACATACCAAAGATACGGTTTGGACTAGAGATGTAGATTTTCAATATTACTTTTAACAAGAAAAGAGAACCAGATTACGAATTTTGAAGATTTCCCTTCTAAAACCAAATTACGATTATCGTCGTCTGTAGCGCAGTTATAGAAATGGGTTTTCTGGAGTTAAGATCTGCTTTTAGTCTGCATTTTCGTAATTTCGCGTTTCACAAACCACTTTAAATTTGTCTTAATGTAGAATATGGCAAACATTTAAATTTATCAATATTGGTAACGATGTAACTCCCATCTCTAGTTGTAATAAGCTCCAATATGCAGCAGGTAAATTTAGCCTTTTAATATCTCAGAAACTACCAGTATGTTGTGGGTTTATAAGAAGTCAATTCTGGTGTGGGTAAATTCCTTCGTAAATTGTAATTTAATAAAAAAATGAGAGAGATAACAGAGTAAATGCCATTTCATCTTTTCAATGACGAGAAAATTAATCTTCAACGAATAACGAAAAGATAGAGTTGTATTGACTGGTAACCAAGTCCAAACCTCTCAAGTTAGAAAGGAGAATATTTGATGAGAAAATGTAGTCAATTTATATACGTTAAAGACTGGAAGGCAAACAATAATAATTTCTATTAAATCGATTATTTATGAAAAAACCTTGCTATTTAATATAAAATATTGACAAGTCTTACTGAAATAATGCCAAAGAAAGTCATTAAAGCATTGAATTATTGAAGAATTACACTCTATGTGCCTTTAAAATGACTTTATTATAATAAAATTTAATTGGAACATTTTTATGCAAAATTATTTTGTGCTCGAATGCTTGCGTAAATCCAGTGAAACTTATGCACTTAACCCTTCTATGCCCAAGACACACCCACATCATCTTGATTAATGATTTTCACTTGAATATACCATCTACTGATTCAACTAATCTGCTTGTATTATGTACAACACGGTTTTATGCTCTCACTTCATCTTTATTCTTTTTCTCTCTCTCAAATTTCAATTGCTGTTGCTGTTGCTCTTGATAATCTGATTTAGGGAGAGTGATTGTCTATCGTTCGCCATTGATCCTACTCTAGCTCCAACCATCTCCTGACCATAGCTTTACAAATTTCTATAAGTCAGTGACCGTAGCTCCAACAAAATCATTTCTGTATTCACTAATTTTATTAGACAATGAAAAGGTTAGGTTAATATACAAATGCGTATGACTTATATTTGTTTAGTCGAACTATAAATAGTGACTGTATCAGTTAAGTACGTTATAGTCAAAAGGGCGCTGCAACAAATACAAACACTTGAATAGTTTTGAGATCTACAAAATGAAATCCATGAGAGCCCAATTAGTTTACAACATTATTTTTTACAAATAAGGACTTTTAAAGAATTTGAAATATACAAAGGACTTCTTTGAAGATTTTTTATATGCATTACATAAATTTTCTTCTAAGATTCGTTGGGAACACAACGGTGAAGAAATCCAACAAAGTGGGATTCGGAGTTTCCACATTTCTAATTCTGACACTGGACATGAACTGATACTAATTTCGGTTGATACAAACTTCGCTGGTCGGTATACAATAATTGCAGAGAACCGTCGTGGAGTAGCTGCATGTTCTGCAATGCTTACAGTAAACAGGTACGAAAACAAGAAATGTTAAATGATATTCACGGCTTGAAATGCACATTTACATTAAATACATGAGGAGATACATATCGAATAGATGCATGCAAGTTATTTTATAATTATATAATTACCTAAAGCAAGGCAATTTTCTTGAGAAAGTATCTGAATAAGGGAACAATAAGGCAGCCAAATATGGGTTAGTGAAAAAGAGACTATCAAGAGTGAAATTTAAATTTAGAGTATCAAAAGTTTCACAAAATCAGACCTGTGAATAGTCTGGTGCTTCCTCTTCCATTAAAGTGAATTCTAGAATTTGTTCTATGTTTCCTGAGTGAATTTCTAGCCACGGAATGCATGTTTTATTTAATTGTTATTTAATTTCGATGGTTGGTTAATCAGTTCAGATTTGTATTGCCTTCTAATATTGTTTTATAACTTGACAGGAATGTTCTAGCCTTATAGCCAGCAATACATAATTAAACGTGATTCACACTCGTATTCATCCTAATTCCCACAGATTAATGGGGAAGGCTCGAGCAGTTAATTATGCACGCTGAATATTAAAGCTGATCAAAAGATCTATTGAGTGAATCAAAATATTCAAACCGTTTTTTAGAGAATTTTCATTTTTCTCGCAAAATATTAATCACTTAAAAAGAGCGGTAAAATTTAAGTTTACTGCCTATTGCGTAGGGGTTGCGTGTTTACCGAAATTGTTCCCATTTTAAACATTTTGATGTACAAAAGATAAAGTCAAATTAAATTATTGTAAATACGGAGAACCAATCAGAATAGGATTTAACAACTAAGGGTATTTCGGAATGTCTTCGCTGACATTGATTAAATGTGTCACAACGCTAATTTATAACTTTATAAAGCTATAGCACCTTAGATTTCATTCAGATCAGTGAAAACTGTTTCTTTCTGTTAAGAAAAGTAATTAGTTTTTTAGAATAGAAAAAGTGATAAATTATCGACGACCTACTTAGTCAATAATTTTGTCAACGATTGCTTCATTGGTGGTCTTATATTTTCCAATTACGATCGTTTAATCAATTAATCAATAATCCAGTGCTCTAGGAATGGAGTTTATGTAATGAAGCATCTCTCTTGGTGTTTTATTTTAATTTAACTGCATTTTTTAGGCTGGTTCAGAGTATCTGTGAAGTCATGATCACTTCAGTGACTGAAAATTTGTTAATCATCTGAATGATTTGCGCTGATTTGATTAGTTTTCTTGATCCCTATTTTGTCAAATATGAACATTCATGTTTAATTAATATTTGTTCACTTTTACACAGTCACAAATTTATATTTTTTTTGCATTACTTAAATAACGGTATGTTTCAGGACTGTTTCCAGGGGACATGAACCTTTTAAGGAAAGAAGAAAATCGTGTGATGTCGTTTCATCCAGATCATCACCAAATACCATTCACATATTACCCAGAGATGAGTCCCCAATATTCAACTTCGACACACCCACTCTTAGTGAATACAGTTCCAAGGGAACTACAAATACCAAAAGAAGAGATTCGAAGTATATATATTTGAATTAATATTGTTCAATAATTAGAGTAATTCTGATATCTATATTAAAATTTTATATATGTTAAGTTAGTTTATATTTTTACGTTAAAATGAAATTGTCAATTTAAATTTAACTTTTTAAAGATAATTGCATGTCATTTCAAATTATTATATGTTTAACATTTACATTATAAAACTTTATTTTAAAATGCATCTACCAAAATTAATTGTCACTTTATAAACATGCATAAGATTCTGCTTTCTTAATTTTAGCGTTTCAAGGTCCGGCAAATAATCGTCGGGAGTAGTCATTCATCTGTAATTCGTATTGCGTTTTATAATAAGAAAGTATCAACACTTTCTGCTGTTAATTGTGACATTCCTTCATCACGCCTGCTTTCAGAATGCTTCATTACACTAACTTACTATTTAACTATGAGAAACTCTGTTTCTTATTGAACTTGTATGGGATAGGAATAAACTTACTTATGACCACATTAGCATTTACTCTCTTGGTAAGGGGTGTTTTTCTCATTACCTAAGTAACTTAGCAATAAAATTCACTGCAAGCTCCTCTTTTATTTTCGTAACTCCTTGAAAGTCCATTTTGGAGTAAGGAAATTTTTAAAATATTTCTGCAGTAGTAATCTGAGGAGTCCAAATTGCCTCAAGCAGATCCCTCCAGTATAAATTTTGCCCCCAAGATTAGTTAGGCTATGTCCAAAGTAGAGAGAACATAGAAGGTGTTGTGTAGAGAGAATATATTACGTTTATATCTAAACTATCAACATGCTTAGTCATTAAATATGATCAACGCCACGCTGTAGGAATTTTGACTGCTGATTGGCGGGGAAGTCCTCTGCAATCACGTCCGCACTTGATCGCTACACGCTGCACTTTCCAGAATATTCCAGCTCACGCCAGATTACCTAGATGAGCCTTGGTAGCATTGTGAATTCCACATGACTGTATAATGCTCTAGGGAATAAGTTAGAGTTCTGATTCCTCTTAAATGGTTTTTGTGTAATGTGACTGCTTGAAACGAGTGCTCTCCTATATTAAAAGTATAATCGATCTAATTTGCATGTTAAACCAAAAAATATGTACACGAAAATGGTGATGAATTTGTTTATTTTTCTATGGAAATGTGTTGTTTTACCTATTTAATTGTTATAACCTTGTGCAACATATGGAGTCATCATTCACATACTTCGAATTATTAGCAAACCAACCGCTAGTTAAGAAATATTCGTAGATTTTTCATAGATTTTTTATTATGAATACATCACAAAATGTATTGTAAGAGTGTAAAACCAAAGAAGATTAAATTGAACTTCATTAAGGAGAAGCAGATGTATAAGAACCAGGAAGTGAGATGGTAAGAGGTTATTCTTTCCCAAAGAAAAAACCGATATACTCCAAATTCAAGATATTGCAATTCCGATAACTGCATTTCGTCCAGTTTTACACATTTGTAGAGCGCAAACCACTTGATCTGTATTGGTTCTCCAGTTTGAACCGGTAAGTATCTAAAGTTTTTGTAGTCATAGGGGTACAACCTCTTAACAAGCTTAACAGGTGACAGAACTAAAGTGGTCATGGATGATAAAATATTGTATAATATAAGGAGACGCAAATAATTAGGGGTTTGCATATAAAAACCAGCATGTAAATGACACAGGCTCATTAGTTAGGTCACTGAAGGGCAGAGACGATTGAAAATCGATAATCGATATGCTACAGCTGAGTCTTTATCAAGGAAGGGTGAAATTCAGTGATCGCATTTGGTTTGCATAGGTATTCGAATATAAAAATGAAAATTAATCATTATATTTTTGAATGCTTAATAGCATTTACAAATGTGATAATTGAATTTTGTCGAACAACCGTAAAAGTATAGGAAAAGTAGCAAAACAAAACTTTTTAACCGACGATGGAACAGAAGCATTTGCGGGATTAAAATTATTGCTTTCCAGCTTTTTGATTTGTCAAAGCCACTGTGGGCAAAAGTGCAGGAAGAAATTTAGTATTTTCCGTGTTCTCAAAAGGCATAACAATTTGCTTGCAGAATTTTTGCAGTATCGGTTGCTAAAATCCAATTTCTAATTCTGTTTTTAAATAAACTTTCCATCAATGACAAACGAATTCCTCAAATAACAAATACTAGGCAAGTTCTTCAAGCCCTTCGACTCAAGTTAATGTCCAATTTATTTATTGTGTCTATCAGAGTGTATGTTTATTCACTTACAATTGATATCATCGAGTAAATTAAAGGATATTTCAGATATTAAAACGATATTGTTTATATTTTCATCTAATAATTTCTTCTTAATTTGCATTTTACGCTTAAAATTTCATTACATATTTAATGGTTTATACACCAAATATTTTTGGTTAAATTCATTTAGTCGGATATTCTATCGATTTTCTTAGATACACTCGCTTTATTCTTGAATAGATGTGTAGTGATTTCTGATGATTTACGAAACCTAATCATGGGAGGCTATAAGCTGATTGTAAATTGCATCATGAATATCGTATGATCTTTTCCGTTTAAGGTAGCCATTTACGTTCGGCATTTAATTTCTGCCGAATAATTTTACTTGAATTAATTTTATCGAGAAAAAAATAAGAAAATTTGCGAAATTTGAACCTAATTACGACGATTGGTGGTATTGGATTGAAACATGATAAATTCGAAAAGAGAACTATAAATCAGGACATCGAAGATTATTGAAGTCCTAATTTATCATTCATTTGGTATTCTGCTTTAAACCTTAAAGGTTGGACTGATTACATTATGCCAAACTAGTACAAAGTTTAAACATTTTCACTAAGCGGTTTCCAGAGATGGTTGACTGGTTGATTAAACCAAGAGACTGGTCATGTATCCGTCTTTTCTGGGAACTGAAAGACTGCTACTTGATACCTTAATATTATTCAGAAATTTCTATCTGTTAATAATAATTTAACCTTAGACTTTTCTGGCATTTATTACATCAGGTGATTCCATCATTTTTGATCCAAAATATTTTCTCTAACCACCAATAATACCGTAATTGCAGATTGCTGTCGACATTCGAGGGAACCCAAAAAGTAAATAAGCTGCCGTTAATGTGCACTAAAAACCTGATTTTTTCCAATCAACATTTTTTAAAAACCCATTATTAATATTTTACTGGCAGACTACTACTAAAAGTAATTTCCTATCAATTTGAAAATTTAATAAAACAACCCCTTCAAGCAATAAAGCAGTACTTATATGTAATATCGGACAGTTTCTTCTCATTTTTTTGGCACTAATTGTCAAGTATGTTTATTTTCCAAACATGGAAGTTTAATTGTATGTATCACGAGGAAAAGGGGCAGGTTAAATACTACAAATTTGATCAGTCATCATATGGAGAGTTTTTCAAATCTAACTTGATCATACGCAACCGAATTAAATATAAGCTAATCCTGCTGTCAGATTTAATTAATGTGCCGAAAAGCGCTAGAAATGTTATTTATAAAGTTTATCTGTTCTCTCCGGATTCTTTTCCCCAATCCGCCTGTAGTATTCAAGCGGCGTGTGGGATATTAATTCTTCCAGTTCTCTAACTTTTGCATAATGATATCATCTTCAACTCGTCATCCTTCTTTAATTTCGATCATCACCTTGTTTAAGTTATCTAACCTCCATTTACGGAGGGTTTGCTTTCTTTGTTATCATTGGGTTTAATAGTTGAAAGGCAGTCGAATATCTTCCTTGATGAAAATATTAGTACCTTCGCAAGTATTTCTATTGTTTGGGATGGTGATTGCCATCCCATTACTATCCTACAATATGGATTATCAAACTGCAGCGTTTTCTTTTGCATCAGACTGCGGGTCTGAAGGTCTTGGTTCTTATTTCTATGTGAAATCGAAAAATTCTGAAGACATTTCTTAAAAATTCGCACCCGATTTATCATACGGAGGGGAGAAAATAAACAGACAATTAAGTAGTGATAATCTGAAGTAAACTAAATCTTTTTTCTATGAAAAACTAGTGCTTGTTACATAAATTGTAATAAATTACAAAAAGTTAACAAAATTTGAATTGTAAAATATTTAACTTGAAATAGGATGTCTAGACACTTTTATCACCAAATATAATTTTTTTACTGTCAGAGATCGCATTTAAGCTAAATAATTTCACAAAAATTGCAGAGATGAATTAAAAGCTTCAAGTTGTAGAGAAGCATATCCTCATATCTTTTCTTAATTTCCACTTGTGACACATCACATTATTATTTACTTTCAAGGTCTCTATAAAAATTTTGACTATTTCTCAATTAATCAAGATTTAGCTACAGTGGATCAGAATTGATAAATTAATAAGAGGAGAGTTCAGTTGATGATTCTTGAAAATAATTGCTATTCAGAATCAATATAAGAATATTCTCGATGAAACAATAACATCATAATAAAATGTCACAAAAGAATCTCGATACCAACATTCCATAGATTAGCTCATGCGGATATGAAAATAACCAAAAGAACAAACAGTGCGGGCACATTGTTAAGAAAAAATTTTTTCATTTATCTTTTTAAAAGTAAATTGAAACTGCTTTCAGTTATTTCCGTATTGGCCTTTATATTCAGATGACTTTATCCAAAAACAGTAATGTGAACCCAATCTACTTCATATAGTAAGACGGTATTCTTAGCAGGAAAAATATAATGAAGGCTGTTTGCAATGCATAAAGAATAAAAAATATTCAGATCGAGTACTGTAAAGGTGTTAATTTCTGCTTAAACATACTTGAACGCTTTACCGTAAAGAAGATAGGAATGGAGCGGTTGAACATCTTTTCGTCTTGAGCAATGCGAGACGAATAAAAAAATAGATCTAGGTACGAAATACATGGGAATGGAACAAAAAGTCATTTTAAGTAGTTGTTTTAAGAAAAAGCAGCTCAATTGCTCTTCGATCGTTTTGATAGCTAATCGATCAAAAGGAATTCCTCAGGTATTCTTCACCACGTAGAACGAGGTATTGCAGTGGAATCTCTATTCTTCAAAAAAAGAATTCTACTCATTTTACCTTTCTTACTTTCGGTACTATACTAAAAGCTTCATAACGTTATATTCACGATCTTTTTAAGTAAGAGCGGTAATTTATCGTTTTTTACAAACCCTTTAAACATTAATAACAACGATATTTAACAATGATTTTTAAAATGCAGGCTTATTGGCAAATGGTCGCCAGGATACAAGTTCGATAAAATAAAGTCGTCTAATTTCAAAATGTGATTTTTATGTGGTTTAAGCTTGTTTAATGCAGTCAGAATAAAAATATTAACCACAAAGAGGAACTACAAACAGGAAAGAAAAAAACGATACTTCATGTTAAGAACTTCATTGTCCAAAACTACGTTTAGCTTAGAAAAACAACCATTTTTGACAATCAAACTGTATTTAGAAAAGCAAACTTAATATTTTGTCAAAATAAGCTTTCTATCTGCCTTATCCTACTTGAAGCACTTTATCTTCAGTCAATTATTATTCCACCTATTCGACATTTATTTGGAATCAATAAGAATTAAAATATTTGGTACTAACAATTATATTTCCACTCCCTTCAGTCAGAAATGAAAGAAAATGCAAGTGAAGCAAATAACAATGACATTGTGTATACTAAACTTGAACTACTAACAATTGACGCTGCAAAATTCTGTTTTTCTTATCATATGCTAATATCACTTGTCCCCCCACCCAGTAACATAGAGCCAGTCATAATTTAAGTTGTGACATTTTTGCGGACTTTCTTTGACATGTTTCATATATATGCAATCGTTGTCACCTAGTTTGTTTATCCATAACTTCATAATGAAGCACAGATTGGTCATATATAAAGGCCTTAATGCTAATTAATCGGAGGCCGTTAATATTTATCTTTAGTTAGCAATTGTTTTGGATTGTCTTCTTGTCCCTTTGAAACCCATTCCACCCAGGCAATCCCTGTCTACCGTACATTCGACATCAAATAAAATTTACTCTCATTCCACTTATTTAGAGATTCGCACATCACAACTTACTCATCCTAGGCTCTTTAAGTTTACCGATTTAGCTAGGGTCATGAACCCACGTAAGAATTTGTCAATAGTGCAAAAATACATCTTTACTCTATATTTATATATATTCCACGAAGGTAGGATAGACTCATCTGATATGTGTTCAACGGTGTGATTAAAGCGTTTTAATTTCAGATCACATTAAGAGAGAGAGAGAGATCCGGCAGAGGTTTTTGGTGGGACAAATAGAGTAAAGTAGAGCTTATATCATGTAAGTACGCAGATGATTATTTGGTAACCCTTTTTATAGCTCACTCGAAATCTCTTATCTTTTGGATATTCTTGAACAGTTCGAAAGTTATATGAAGGTCGTCGTTTCGATCACCAAATATACTTCATACTTTCCGATATAGTGCAAGCAAGAGCCATAAAGAGTCAAAAAGGTAAAGTGATTCACTTTGCTAGAAATATTTGAAAGTGCCATATTGGGTTTATTTATCAAAATATTAAGCAGTAAGCTCTGTCACGTTTAAAATGTCATTGTTGGTTTCATCTACGCGCATATCTATTTAGGAAGACAAAAAGGAACCAAAATGCATGAATAACCATTCACATAAACCAGTTGGATTATAACTCATCCGGAAACTCAAAGACGATATCATGAGAATTTGTTGCAATATTTAGATATTACTATTACTCTGATTGACAAATTATCCTCATTATAATGGAGCGCTTAAATTCTATTGAAATTCATTTATTCAGTATGATGGACTCATCTTCGGTTGCACAAATGCATTCATATACAATCTTCAATTAATATTAAATGTTTTAAAGTTACAAATTTAAATAAATTGAAAATTGCATTGGTAATTTATCTAAAGTTTCAATATTTTTCCTTTCTTACCCATAAGGCGAAGTTTAAGCAAAAATGATTAATAAATGCAAGAAAAAGGCATCTAATCAAGGCAAAAATGGAGGATCATTCATTCAGTTGCGTCGGATCAAAAACTCTGTCGGAACAACAACCAACAAGCAATTCCGCCTAACGACTTTGTAATGTATCTTAAGTAGGTTTAAAGCGTGCTATAATTATCCTTATTTTGGCAGAAGTGGAAGAAATTTGCCTAACATTCACCCACATTATGGTTGATTATTATTGACAGTAGAAGGAATTTTTTATAGGTGGAAACTATACTTCCTTCTCCGTTAATTATCCTCAGTGTTCACCTATCTGCGATCTACTTCTTAATTGTTCTTCTATTTAAATCGATTTCTTCACAAGGTGTTCTATTTAATATTTTCTATTTAACGCGTGCGACTTCTTCCTGCAGTTCCGCAAATCTGATTTCATCGTATTTAAAGATGTGCAAAACCCAGATATGTTAAATTACGATTTCCTTTGTAAGAAAAATATTGCCGACAATATTTTTTAGTATCAGCATGAAGCAAAACAGCATTTTAGATAGGGATTTTACCATTTTTACACGTTGCACAAATAGCTAGTTTGTTGTTGTTAATTAAAATCATCATTAAACACGCGGTATAAAAGAATTCGTTTTTATCTGTATAACTGAGATACCAGGATCCCGATTAGTTGATATCAAGTACAATTTCTTATAGGGAGGATTTGAGTTATTAATGGGCCTTTCATTTATTTATCCAATTTAGGTCTCGAATATTAAAATACTGATGCGTTTTAAATTAAAAGATAATAGTGCAAAAGCTCTGGGAACATAAAATTACAAGATGTAAGTTAAGATACCCGTCCTAATATTTTTCTCTCCACTTGTTTGGCAGAAAAGAAACACCGACGTTTGCCATAAAATCACCTGAGAATTTAGCACTTCCTAAGAAATGTTAACAAAGAACACTGATCCATGCTAATAAATCTTATTCGAACAGGTTGAATTGTTTTTACTCCGAGAAATTCAACCAAACATTAAATCGTATATTGAATATAAAGCAACAAGCAATTTAATGCAATTACTCAAAGCACTTAAAAATTTCAAGTTTGTATTACTGGACAATAGAAAGCAAAATCGTCTAAGAAGAAATGTAATGAAAGCGCTGTGTGAAGGTAAATAAATAATTAAGGATTTCAAAATTGTGTTTATATTTGATTTCTGAAAGTATTTAGTTGTTCACTGACATATAAGGTTTAATTCGCTTTTTTACATTCAGATCTTCAATAATTTATCTTCCTTGATGCTATCTCCGGATTCTTGGTCGAATTAATGCTTTGAATTGTATCCATAGTTTACTCTCTGATTAATATTGTTGCATTGTTATTTCTGCCACTTCGATTCATTTTGTCTTCTTAGTGCTTATAAGACTGGTATAAACATTTTAAATGAAAATAAGGGATCTGGCTAGGGTCAAGTAAATGTGAGCAACGATAAAATTAAATAAACTAATATGAAGTATCTCTAGAAAACTAAAATAGCTTAGAAAAGCTCTGCCGATTACAAGGAAGATTCATGTTGAATTCTCAATTTATATGCATATCTGAAGCTAAATAGAACGCCTGCCATTAAGCAATAATAAGCGAAAATACTAAAAGATAAAAATACGCAAAAGATGTTTATGTGAGAGAAATAATCGTCTAAGAGATTAATCATTTTGTACTAAATATGTTGATCAAATTTTACAAAGGTCATACACGCGATGAGGATCATACAGAAAATTATTGTTCCTGCTGTAATTTTCTTTGCTCTCAGGTAATTGTTGCAGCGTAAGGATTTGTGATATTAAGAGTATTTTTATCCAGTTTCTTTCCTCTGGGTCAGATTTTAAAGGGCATAAATCGAGGAAGACATTATCGAAAGGTAAACAAAATCGGAAGAATAATGTAAAATATAAGTACCCTGTAGTTTTTTAGACAAAATTTAACAACTAATAATTTTTATTTGGCATTTTCTTGCGAATTTACACCACAAAGGATATTTAAATTGGAAACATGCTAAGAAAACTTAAAGATTTAGAAAGAGGCTTAAGCAAAAGGACTCAATTTTATGATCACACAAAAGTAAATATTTCGATTTAGATCCACCTCGAGTATAAATTATTCGATTTCACTTATTTCATACATTCTTCATTTTTTATTTTTTGGGAAACTAAAGGCGACTAACCCACTCAACAACTCCATTGTCAAAATCTTGTATGATCCAAGATCATTAAAAATTCAGACACCCAGGCGTGGCCTGTCTTTGGGATCTGAATCTGATTTAGGCTCCCCCTCTTTTCTTACGGATCACAAGTCTAGAAGTTGCACAACGGGGAAGTTAAGAATTCCAGAAATAACATATGCGAACAGCCGTGTCTGTAAAGCTCGGTTTAAATGCCCAAGAAAACGCAGCAAAACGTCCCTTCCATACAAATAACCGAATAATAATCTATACCCTAGATTAATGTATACTAAAGGCGCTCTATGATTTAATGACATTTAATTGAAAAATATGGCTAGATTCGGTGTTATGAAATAATTATACCCAAATGTGGATATTGATCATATACCTTATTAGCCACTCCATTTCTTAATCACGTAACCGAAAGCTGGAGAAAATTTAAGGTTCAAATAAATTAAAACGGTTTAAATTGTTTTAACACGATTTGAACAATAACGTAGATAATTGTGAAGCAATTCAAATATAATTTATTTCAATAAAAACAGAATAATTAAAATACTTCCGTTTCTGATGAATGATAGAAAGAAGTAGTAAATAATACTACACCAGTTTTACTTTTCACTTTAAGGCTATAAGGTATCAAAATTTTTACAACTTTTTAGAAGTAGTTTGAGGATATACTTTGCTGCTATTATTCCATTGGCAGTGAAAAAACCAACGAGGTGTAACCACGTGAAAATATCGGAAAAAGTGAGGCGAAAAAGGATCAAAGAGAAATTTAGAACGATTGCCGGAGTCTTTCTATTGTCCATACCCTCATAAAAGTATAGCTTACTGTGTAATACCTCAAAGTTCGATGGTAGAAATTTGACCCCTAAGTTAGTGGATGAAATAATGAGAAACTCAGAGCTTGCTGACAGCCTGATTTACTTCCGCGATTGCTCACGCCACCTTAAATTCTTTGCACCTTCTTACAGCCGTGAGCAGGCAGATGTGACAAACGTTTCTTAATATTTAATGTAAAACTACCAGTACAATAGCCATTGAAGCTCACACAAAATGAAGACAGATAATGTTAAATTAATAAAAAACACGCTTGTTAAAATTTCAAACAGATCTGGCCAACTATTTACTTCAAAAGCTATGATTCTATTAATCGATTTAAAATCAGAAGTATATGATAAGTAAGTTTCATTTAAAGTTCAGACCTTAAATACACGATCGGCTGGAAAATGGGAAGATGGTTTTTTTTAAATATGGACGAAATTTTAAAGCAATGATTTGTTTAATTAAATATAAAATTTATTAATATTTTTTACCTACTAAAAAATACACACAGAAAAGAACATTCAAAGAAACAACTGAACAGAAATTTCAAGAATTTGCATTTTAAATTAGCCTGGCAATTTGATCACAATATAATTTTTATCTGAAGAAGTAGCGAAGCTTACTGAGATGTTAAATTTGGCATTAGCGTAAGTAAAAATGTTTTGTTTGAATGGTTGTTTTAATTTGCATCCTAAATCTACGTCGACTTTCCGTCAACATTATTTATTTTTACTTAAATATTTCATAATTGAACTTAATTAATCAATATCAATAGTCATGACAGTTATTTAAAATACGATAATTAATTATTTTTTCTTATATGTGATAACCATTAAAACAATAAATTCAAGGCGCTTAAAAATATATTCATTAACTGTCACTGAATGTTTAAATTCTTAAGTTCCTGCCACCATTACCTATCAAAAATTTACAATTTGCAGAAATAGACATTGAATAACAGTAAGTTTAACAAATTTTAAAAGGAAGGGGATCGAAGGTTATCAAAGAGTCTTACTACAGTTCGCGTTCCAAAAATCAAATGTCACCGGATTGCAGTAAATGCATGTATACGGTGCTTAATGATCAGTTTTATTTAAGCAAGAAGGGTCGGTCTTGCAGTTCCATCTCGCTTTTCTTCAAACGGTTGAGAAGACAAAATTTTCTTATATGCAGTTCAATAACTTATAATTTAAATATTGCAAAGGTGGGATGGAAAACAATTTTAAGTTAGCAGAGCTGTGTAACCTGTATTCAAATTTTTGGCATATTTATTTTAAAATAATTTTGCTAATTCTTTGATAGATGTGATTCGTCATGCATCTGTCATGTTTAAAAGTTTAAAAATTAATTTGCGCAATATTAATTAATATTAATTCCAGCAAATAATAAAATAAGATTATTCGAATTTACCAGCTTTTCATTGGTTAGCCCAACACTACCCCAGGTCTGCTCATCCAATCAAATTCACAAAACTTTGATTGGTTGACAGGTTGCACGCTAACCTTGAATCTATCCCAAATCATGCAACCCCTTTCTCTTTAACTAGTTTATAGAAATACACGTACATATTTCCTGTGGAATAGATTAGATCTCTTGATGTAACCCTCTAGCGATTATAAGTTTAAAATGCTTTCGTCCAAATCTGTACCTCCCACTATCCAGTCTCCAGTAATGATTACGGATTCTGGAGAAGACTACACAGATGAAAGGGATTACAATATATTCGTAATCGCTTTAAGCGCACTGCAGGAAGAGGTCACTCATGATTGTCGACGCATTGCGACCCTTCTGCTCTCTGGATTTTTAGTTGTCGGAATTTTATGTGAGTTTCATTCATCAGCTATTCTTTCATAAAAATTGCTTCTGAACGCAGTTTCATAATTTATATGTCTATGCAATATTTTCTATAAAAAACAGTTGATTATTATGCTATAATATAACTTACCAATATAAACATTTTATCATTCTTCACTATGGGAAATTAACTGTTAAATCAATTAATAGTGAGTCGACTGAAAATATATGGGGAAGAGGATCAAAAGCTATTGAGATTTAAAAATTCATTTGATTTTTGGATTTGGTTTACAGAATACTAACTTAATGGCTTCACTTTTACATTCAGAAATTCGAATTTCAAAATTTTCACCTCGGTTGCTAAGCCAATTTTCTTCTGCGGTATTCAATGACTACTAACCTTGCCACTTTAATTCATTTTCTTCCAAAATTTGAACGGAAGTACTTAATATGATATTAGCGGAGCAGGACTGAGATAGCTTACATTTTTCAACTTTTCAGAGTAAAACAAGGGATGTTCGCTTAAGGTGAAATTTCAACAAATAAATAAATTGAAATTATATTTTCAATCTTTCAACACTATCGTTACGGGTATGCGAAAGGAGCTAGTTCATGTCGGGATTTCTGCTGATATTTACACGTGGAAAATTTAAAGTACCAAAATTGACTACTCGATTGATTGAAAAAATTGATAATCGAAAACCGCCCAAAATTACAAATTCAAAATAAGATGCCGCGGCCCCTAAGCCTACTTAGACCGTACTTTTCATTTCACTGGGTTAAATAAATAACAGATAAGGCGTGTACAAGGGCTCTCAATGTGGACCTGAATAAATATTCCAACTCACTTGTTGAAAGTGCTTGAATTTCATCTTTCAATTGGAGCATTGGTGACTCAATTTGATTTGCAATTTCAGTTTTTCATTATTTTCTATTACTGTTCATTGTGTGGCACAATAATTTGGAGTTTTTATCATTAAGTGGTGTTTCAATACCAAGCACAATACAATTTGTGATAAAGAACGCCTGATTCTGGTTTTCAACAAACCCATACTAAATGTAAAATCAAAACTCATCCGTTTGTCAACGTCTTTCTCAATAGACAGAATTAATAGTATCGAGGCTCCAAAGATTAAGCTGACGGTTAGGTAGATGAGAGGTAAATTGAGTATGCCACTCGCCTTCACAAAATTCTTTTGGTGAAATTTTTATATCCAAAAAATGCTTATTTAAGAATTAAAAAATTTGCTTCTGCATTAGCATCATGACCTAAATGTTAAATTTTAGAAAGGGAGTCCTGAAAATTTAAGATATGAATATTTGACAGTAATTCCGAATATGAGATAGCTTTAAGAAATTACTGGGAACATTACATCTACGCTGACTTAATAAAAGAAATTTATCGTTCTTGTTTCCTTAATAAAACAAAACATGACAAAACATAAAACATAACAAAATAAGTTCAGGGGAAGTTAAAATGGGTTTGAGCCTTTTTTCTGATAATATTGGTTTGATTAATTAGTTGGTCTGTCAGTATACAATCATCAGTAAAATATTTTGACATTTTATTCGCATTTGCACTCTTTTAATAAATAAATCTTATATTAAGCGTTATATAAAATTTATTAATTGAAATCCTACAGACTGTTTTACTCAAAAAATTTATTTTTAATCTTGCTTTTCATTAAAAATGAGACACTAAAGTACAAGCTTAAACCTTGCTACATGAGGGGAATATATTTATGATCGACTACGTAACCTCTTTGCCCGATATATCTCCCCTTTTCATTGGAATTATTTCATTATTTTTCAATGTCCCTTTTAATATCTGGAGTGTACAGATTTTTGGAAAGTTCTCTATTCTTTTAACTTACTACTTTTTCAAATTTTGTTGCTAACATGTCCCCTGAAATCCTATTCAATGATGTACGATATTCATTGTATTTAATTATATTTATCACTCATTTACTTTTTAGATCATCGTTTCTTTGCCTATTCTAGTAATAGCAGAGTAAACTTTCAAGAAGGAACTTATAATTTATCGAATTGAAGAATTCCCTAAAACGCCACATCAACTCGTTTGAGTGGTCAGTAAATTAATGGAAAATTCTGTTCACATAGTGCTACTCTTGGAATCTTTTCTTATAAGAATTATCACATAAAAAATGGACAGTTTTCAACTTTTCTTGCTTTATCCTTTAGAATTCCGTCAGTGAAACCTCAATATTCAGAGCTCTGCCATGCTTAACACTTTCACTATATCCCAGCATTATAACTATTGGTTTATATTAACTCTTAATAATAATATTTTGTGTCATAAACTAGGGCATATTATTGGTTTTTTAGACATTTTTAACTAATTAGAATTTTTAAAATAAAATTATGGAGTTACATTATTGTTTGCAATGGGTCGATATGTTTACATTACAATAAGTTTTATTGATTTAGATAAGCGTACTTTTTATAAACACCAAATACGATTTTAATAGCATGCATTATCCAAACGATTTTGTTAATTTTACCAAGGGCAAAGCAAAAGTTTTTTAATTCTTCATTGTAGGAGAATCATCTAAAAAAATAGTCTAAATTGATTGAGGAAGGAGGATCAAATGGATACTAAAGGTAGAGTGTCATGGACAAAATTACTTTTGATTCAGGTTGTATGCTTCCAACCTCTTGAGTATAGTTCATTTTTAAATGTTTCATTTCCAAAATTTCACAATTTCCCCAGTATTTTTGAATTTTTGGCTTCCAGATCTTAACAACCACAATATTTCTCTCGGTTATAATTCAAATATCCAGGAAGGAAATTTTTTCAACAAAGTAGAGCTCAGTAATATCAAATAATAAAGTTTTTATTTTAATGTCTTCTACTTAAATATATGTCAAATTTTTTGATAATATTCAATACATTCTAATTACTAAACTGAATTTTTAGTTTGGTTCACCAAAATTCTTTTTTCGGTTAAGCGCTTCATATGTATATCATATACATATATATATACTTCAGAAGATATCAAAATTATTACATGAAAACACACATTTGATTTTTAAGTGAAATATTGCGTATATATTTTAAATGGCATTCTAGTTTGATAAAGTGCATTCAAAGAGCGAATTCAACCGCTTAGCAAACTTTTCATTAGAAATACATTTGCACTCTGAGACTTTGAACCAAAATACAGCAAAGGCAAAAATAATTGTATATTAGGTTTTCTAAGCCCTCTAATAAGATTCGTAGAGTTCGAAGTATGGTCTAGCTTCCACACTTTATTAAAAAATGAATGCTAAATTTTAAATTGAACATAATATTTTATATATTGGGTTTGTTCATCTATGCCCCTTGAAGCAAAATGTGCTTTAATTCTGGGTTAAAAGGGAGTTTTTTTCCATAAAACGATAGCACCTTTCACCAGTTCTAGTTAATTTAGCTAAAAATATACAGATGCACTTAATTTTTGTATATTATGGATGTGACAGAAATTTCAGATGCAAGTCCTAGCACAAAAAATTCGAGATCGAAGCGTAAGCATAAATTATGGAAATGCAGAAAAATGTAACAATTGTTTCACCTCGAGGGAGCAACTAAAATTGGGCAACAATAAATTGACCTATAGGAGATTAGAAGGAAGACAGTTTAAAAGTATCAAAATAACCATTCTTTATTCCATTTTTTTGAATTAGCGCTTTATGATATTTGATTGGTTGTTGTCTCAGAATTCAAAGTTTGAGGGTGATCTCACGGATAATTAAGTAATTTCATCTCCACGATATGCAAACCTTATTCGCTGTTTAAATAATCGGGAGTAATTGCTGCACTGTTTTCTTCTAACGACCGAGAAAATAGGCTGCTACTAACTTAAAATAGTAAACCTGGACGCAAATTCAAATAACAATACCCTTCGCCATATTCGTTGATTCAAATAAACGAAAATACAAATAGCTCCAAATTCTCTCCAATATTTGACTTAAGTTGGTGAAAATTTGTAGCTTCCGGAATTCCTCAACTCTTTGATTTAATTAAAAATATTTCCTTCAAGCATAAACTATCTTAATTACCAGAATGATTACTAATATGTATACATATTTATTTATTAAAAAACACTTTTAAATGACTTGCTAAAGTAGGATTGTCGCCTTACTCTCGTGACCTATGCTGCATCAAAGAAATCATTTTTCTTTTTCAAGATTAAATGTAGAAAAAATGAAGGGACATGGGGAAATTTTTGTTAAAAAATATCATAGAGAACTGGGAATTTTATGTAAAATAAGCTCGGTAATAAATGTCTAAAGTATTTTTTTTCTAATTAAGAGCTACGAGTTTTTCTCATCAGACAGTAAGTCCGAATGCATTTTAATAGTCTTGCTTTTTAAATATTTCAATCAAGTCAGGTAAAATAACCACAGGGAAAATTTACATTTCAACAGTGATAAAACATCTTAATCAAAACAGAATGATCTTCCTAAATACAGTGTCATTCCTTCGTTGTTATATTAAAATTTTTCTCAGAATTACGCTACCTAAGTTTCAAAATGTTGTAAATTTGCCGTTGTTCGGTTAACAAATTAGGCTATTGAATAAAACAGTTGTCAGAGGGAAGAGGATGCAGAAGATAAATAGTTTAAAATAAGTAAGTGGAACAGTTAGATACTTTTTTCCAATTGCATTATTATTTCATTTGTCAGCCGCTACTTTCAATCTTTTCATACAATATGTGGTTTATTATAACTACATAGTACATATATATATTTATATTTATATTTGTATAAATCGATTTATCGCGCACTATTTTACAAATTACACAAAACACTCCGGGAAACTAATATTATCACGACCAAATTAGGAACTTTCTTTCCGAAGCAACAATAGAAACGTTTTTGGTCGGATAAATTTGGCGCAAATACATAAAATAAAATAATTTAAAATAAATTTGTGTATTTAAAATTCGTAATTTTACTCGAGGGGAAGAATTTATTTAAATATCTAGTGAAATATCTAAACAAAGAAAGGTTACTTTGTCTTCATATATGTATACTCGAATCTGACATATATTCCTCGATGAAGAACTTTAAATATTAACAATACGCTCATTATTGTAAAGGACAAGGATTTTTAATGAAGCGCTACATAATCTGTGATCTTCGTCTCAAGATATTCCCGCACTTCAACTTCGATTAAAAATATAAACAAGGAAAGTAAAAATTCTAAAAGATATTAAACATTGAGAAGATTTGTGTATTTAAATTAGGCCTTGTTTCGATGCTTAACGATGGTTGCACTTTAAGTACGTCCTTTCGTTAAATGGTGTTCCATCTTTCATCAATACAGTTGTATCTTATAAGTTCGTGTAAGAAATAAAAGGAGGATAAATTTTTAGTAATTCAAGAGGACGTATATTATTTTAATTGTATCACTAAAACGGAAAGAGATATGCATTCAATATCAAAACAAAATTATGATAATGGATTATAAGTTGCTTATCATTTATCAAGGAATTCTCTTCTTACTCTGTCAAGCATTCCAAGATGGAAGCAACTGATTTACGAAACAATACTTAGTCAGAACTTGTAATATATATAAAATAAGATAAAATTTGATTGCATTTGAAAAATTAAATTATGCAATGCCGGAAATTTGTGTTATTTTAAATGAAATTTTCTTATCACTTTTTGGGAGGCTTAATGGACTAATTCTCGATAAAGGAATAAATTTTCCCTCGGAAAAGTAACATTTTACCATTTTGCACGCCTGAATTGTTCGTCCAGATTATTCTATATCGATTAGTTGAAGTAGCAAAAATGACAGATAACTGCTGAGGGTTCAAATGGCCTTCAACTTTATTAATGCCGTAAGGTGGAGCGGCAAAATATCAAGATATCTGTCTCAATATGACTTTTCCGTAATTAAGTTGCTACTTTGTACCTTTCCTGAGTTGCTCAAAAGTATTTAGGGGAGTTAGTAGTTGACTTTGAAGATGGATTAAAATCTGTGTTGAATTCGGACTTTTGAGTGGAATATTGCTTTTACATGCATTTATGTAGTTTGGCATTTTACTATCCAAACCATTTGCTGGACATGGAGTACTTTCACCTCAGACCTTATTCATTGGTAGGATTTATTTGTAACATCGTTTTTAAGGTAACAATACTCTCTGGGAAAGCTGCTTATATAATCCTACTGTAGTTTGAAAATATGCCCTTTAAAATGACAGAATTTTTATAGCCAACAAAAACCCTGCTTTGTCTTTCCAAAAATATTGGCACTCATGGAAAATTAATTTTTCCCGAACTTAATGAAATTTGCTCTTTAATAAGTCATTTCTTTGATCAACACAGCATTTAGAGATTTATTAAAGACAAGAAATGAGTCTTGAAAATTCATTTCGTCTTCTCTTAGTGATGAAGCTTGACACAAATAAGTTAACATACACATATCACATTTCTTCAGGTATATTGATTTATAGCTTTTTATGCTCCATCCATCTTATCTTGAAAACTGATATCAGTAGGTAAACATTTAATATCCACTGTGAGAATCAAAAATTTTACTATTTTACCCCGTGAAATATGTAAAGCAGTAAGACTGAGAAAAATATCGCATTTCCATTGCACTTTACCTGGGTGAATTTGAAAGTGGAACATTGTGCAAATGGACCTTTAGATTAACCTTAAAAGAATTATGTAAGGAGATAACCAATAAATGCTTAGCTGCATTTATTTAAAAAAATAAAAAAATAATGAATAGCATAAGCTGAAATCACCTCCTCAGTCATAAACACTCGTATGATCATTCTCTTCCGTAAACAAAAAAGACTTTTTGACAATTTAAGTAATAGAAAGCAACTTTCATTTGCAATCGTTTACCAAAAGTGCAAAGAACCTAAGAACTTCCCTTCTAAGGCTTCTTAATCCAATTCGATAAGTTTATTTTTAATTTAAATTAACCCTTTTGATTGAAGAATTTTAATAAAAGCAGACGACTATAAATATCAATCTTCTTCTCTGGTGCGTATTTTTGTTTTTCAGGTATTTTTAAAAGTATTAATGCATCTTATATAAGGTGTTTCAAAATGGCAAAAAATAATTAAGGGTTTAAACTCGACAGTGCCATAGGGATAACAATATTAGTTTTCGCAGTTGGATAAATGAGGAAGTGGCTGTCTTTACTAAAGGTAACCAGTTTTCATGAGATATCATACTGCCATTTTAGGATGACTAAGCATGATTTTATATAAACAAATCAATAGAGGTCATTAGTGTGGTTAAAATAAGGTCATATAGACCCATCTCCACTCGGCAGCGTAGATCCGAGTTGAGATAAGGAATTGCGCATTAGAGTCAGGATACTTCTATTCACCAAATCAGTTTTTTAATTTAGAAAGTAAAATTTGTGACACGGTGGGGGTTGATTAGTATTTTCACATTGCTTAAAGAAATCTTGCTGTCTGGACTTTTGGCTTTAAATTGTTTAGTAAACAAGAATAGTGACAATGACCTAATTAAATGACGATATACGATTGTGACGGTGGAGTATTAACGCTTACTAGGTTAATGATTTATTGTTTAAGTCATTGCCCGCTCTTCAGGCCAAATCTCCAGTATTCTAATCAACCAGCCGCATCTAAAAAATTTTTTAAGTCCAAAAATTAGCAAAATTTCGCACATATTCTATGATCAGAAACGTTATTCATCCTAAATAAGGGAGAAAATTGCCGTCATTAACACAAACTAGTTATAGTAGATCAATATCTGGATGTAATTTAAAATTTTTTTCAACAAACAGTGTGTATTAAACAAAATAATGATTACTTCTTTTTCAATCATCTTTTGCAGTAATTATCCCGGCAATAATGCAGACATCGGCAGCATACCTATGGATAGGTCAAGTTAGAAAGCAACTGGGGCGACAGCCACGATCAAGCGTTGATTCCGGCAGATACAGTACAGTTCCGAGCATTTTCCGCAAAAAGAATGTCACAGATATGACCAGAACTCTCTTTGTTTACCGAATCTTGGCCTGTGTGGCTTCCCTAATGGTTCTCATCTGTTCTACTCTCCCTCAGCTTGTCTTAACAGTTGCCAATCGTCCAAAGGAGGGCAATATTGACCAATTGTGGGGTTGGTGTCATATATTTGTGTACATGGATCACACCACCCGCTCATTCGCAACATACCTCATCGTTATACCCTACGTTCTTTTCTTTTGGGATTTCCTATTCAGTGAGGTTGTCCCCCGCCGTCACTTAGTAATGAAACGCATATTCCGTGGAATCCTTATTTCAGCGCTTCCAATAGCATTGTTTTCCTCCATGGTAGCAATACCTCTTGTGATCTATAGGTATGAAAAAATTGGCAATGATAGTATAATCTACTGTGGTGCAACGATCACTGGCACCACCAACTTTATTGCCTTTGATTTTGCCGTTACACGAGTGGCGCCAACAGTCATCATCATTGTTGTGACTTCCGCTTTTCTTATCTGGCTTCCAAGACACCACTATGGGGTGTTCTATGAGCCCCTTATCTTCCTCTGCCTTATGGCTCCAGTTGTATTTCTGGAGGGAACTGTATACATTGCCTGCTATATGGGGAAAGTTACTCATCTAATTAATGAGCAATTTGCTAACGCTGTGCTCATATTCTACGCATTCTACCATATGTCATTCAGTAGTACCTTTGTTCTTGCAACTCTCCGATCGGTAATTACTGAAATTCGACATGAACGTAAGGCAAGAAAGAGGTTCCTACTTGGTGAGGAGCCTAAAGAAGATGAACGTAAGAATGCTCGCCGAAGTGATGTAATGCTAGGTCTTCAACGGCAGTTTTCGGTTGTTTTCCGATGGCGATCAGAATGTGCAGAGGATGAATTGCATCTAGAAGATCAAATTATGAATAAGAAGCCTGAAGTTAATCTTGAAACTCCCCCAATTCTAGAGGAAACTTTCGATGATGATTTAACGGAGAAGAAACCACCCGACGACGTTACTTTGCACTATTCCATTCTTCACCGTTCTGCAACCATAAAGAAAAGGGCTTCACCAAGTACCAGTTCCCTTCAACCATTTAAACCTAAAACCCTCTCAGAAGCTACGCTAAGGAATCCAGAGATAAACCAAGTTGATATTGAGGGAAAATCCCCCACTTCTCCCAATAGTCCCACCCATAGAACCACTAGAAGTACAGGAAGAAGTTCAAGAAGTCCAACATCAGTATCACCCAGATCCCCGTACAGAAATCAGTCAGGAATCAATCGGCGAATTGGCTCTATGAGACAAATTCAAGGCTCACCAGATAATCCTATTCTACCTGGTTACCCTTCCCCACGTAGTCCAAGAAGAACACCTCGATTCGAGTAGGAATCGTTCAATTTTCCAAAACCCAGTGAATCAAAAACGCTGCATTACCCGCTGTTGTATGTAATTTCCCTACCCTATAAAACGTACATTAAAATGCATTATAAAAGCTTTTCTCTGAGTTCATTAGGCAAAAAATTTATAATTTAGCTTACTCTTGGGGTGCTTTAAAGATTTGGTGGTTAGAAATAAAGGAAAAATTCAATTTGCGGAATTAATCAGTATTGTGCATTGACCTCATATCTCATACTCAATCAAGTCTTCATGTAAAAAATTTATCAAACATCTTTAGTAAGTATTTGCCTATGAAGTAACAGTAAAAACTGAACCCTATATCCTATAATATACATCCATCTTATGAATGAAATGAACAACTGCGTTACGGTTTCTCACAGATATTAGAGTGTAGGATTGGAGCAGAAACTAAATTATGCATTGAACACTGCGCACCAGTTGTCCAGAGGTCAATATGTACTTCTGCTAGATCAGAGGTCACGAAATCGATGCGTATTCAATGACGTAGATGGCCAACTGCATTAGTTATTTAGGGTCAAAAAGAGGGGTCGAATGCTATTTTCTCTTGATAGTAAGAACAGGAAGTATGCAGATGGCATGAAAATCTAAGTATTATAAGCAGATTTGAATTGGTTGCTCAGGGGATGCGAGCTAAGTTTGTTTGTTTGTGTCCTACAATGAAAAGATTACAAAATATTATCGACACATGAGAGTCTGAACGAACAAGAAATAGTCAACAGACCTTGCTGCTCCCTAAGTGAGATTATGAAATAGGAATTTAAAAAAATAATTTTTTTTCTATTTATTAAATTCCTTGAATTGCATTAAAATTCGTCTTAGAAATACCGATAGATGGATGAACAAAGAGAGGAATGGTAAAATATACCTAAATCGCCCAATTACGTAGTCGACGTAATTTAGTCTTGGCATTTGTAACTGCATTTTTTAACTGATGAAGATATTGTAGTCAGACGTGACTAAAGTACTCCTCTTTCGACATTTAATTTGCAAAAATTTTTGGAAATAGTAAAGATCAAGATCACGAACACGATGATATTGATTAAATAAAACGGCAGGAACATAAAAACGGACAGAAATCACCTTCTAGACTGCAAGCTTGAAGCATACCAATGAGGTGCATTTTGTGCAATTGCTTTTGCATTTATTCTTGCTTCATTTGTTCTGTTCCATTGTTTGGGATAAGAGTTCAGCGTTAATAAATAAAAAAATCTAAGACTTGATTTTAGTATTTAAAATATTCTTAAAAGAGGAACGAGTTGTCATAGTATTAGCTTTGACAATGGCTAATTAAAAGATAATTGTTATACAAGTAAAAGAGATGATTCAAATGTATCTTTTGATCTTATTTAAATCAAACATGATGTCAATACTCATTATTCTAATTAAACAACCAAAGTACAAACTTATCGGTAAAAGTATTTATAAAAACGTATTGATAACAAGAACGTTTATACTAACATAAATCTTACTTGATCAGTTTCAAACTGTGGTGAAAAAGAGTGTATTTCAATGTCTGATCAATGAGAAGCTGACTTGTTCTCGACATATAATGACACTGACAACTCATTTTCGGGAATATTAAACATTGTGAACACATGTTTACCTCTGCTGCAGACAATGTAGCTTTGTCTAATAGAAAAGGCATAATTACCTGGGAGAGGTAATGTCGACCATGATACCTAGCTTAGCAGTCTAGACAAGCAAAGTGTTCAAACCCAGAAGTATTAGACTTGATCCAGACTTAATAAGGGGCTGTTTAATCAAAATATGGAACCTAGTTGTGAGAATCTATATCCTGTTCACTAGTTAAATGCAGTCTTTACTTGCACTAAAGTAAAATCATAGAGTGACAGGAAGAAAAGCTACTAACATTCGATCCAATACGCTTTTTATCAAATGAAAGAAATCTCTTTGAGGTTGTCTTAGTTTCTAAGCAAAACTCCATAATCTAATAGCCCCAAGAATCGAAATTTTATAAATTCCGTTAGGGATATGGCAGACCCTGTAAAATTAAAATGCACCTGAAATAAAGAGGCATAATTTTGGAATAGTGTCAGTTATAGAGGAACTAGTGCTCAAACTAATTGATAGTAATTGATGACAAGCCTTCCCGAATCTTATTTCCTAAAATAACAAATAGATCAAATTATATTGTCTAATAGCAACCAAAATTTGAGTGAGAGAGAACGAAGAGCGAGAACAAAGAGCGGGAAACGAAGAGCTAGGAGGAAAATACGAGAGCCAAGCCTTTGCACCGCGTGCCTTAAAATGGATGTGTGCAAAATGGGTGAGTCACCGTGAGGGAGGCGAGTAAAATCGATAACCAATCACCAAAAGCCGGGTTTTCGCCATGTGGGTGGTAAAATACAGTGATTGCACTCAGCTAAGGCAAGCGTTCAAGCATAAAAATAAATTTTCAGAAAAACGCTTAAAACTAACGTGTGTTTTGAAATGTAGTTGAGACAAACACTAAGGGAGCAATCCTTAACAGTAAATCTATTGATAATTTTAATGCCTGAACGAGCAAACGGGGAGTATCTTACACATATTTTTGATTTATAAAAATATGACTGAAAATCATATAGAGATCATTTGCCACTTTAATATAGCCACGTGTAGGCTAAATATTACTTTCGGGGCGAGGCCATCAAGACGATTTATTAATATAACAAAGTACACTTAGGTTAATACAAAAGGCTCCTAATTTATTTGACAGTTGAAGGTCAACCCAGTGATGACAGATTTGTACAGACTGTCAAGTTGTCAAAAATAAAGCGGGTTTGTATAATATTAGAGACATGTATGAAAGCCACCGTGACGAGCCATAGCGATATGTGCTTGTGATCTCACCAGTCAGTCAGATTGGTTGTAGCATGGACCACCCAATAGTGTTCCAATCTTTTTATGAGTACCTTCTTCCTGCGCTGAAGAAGAGCCAACCGCATCCGAGGCCCCACGAATACTTCTGAGAAGCTCAACAAAGCATCCAATGACGCTCGAATTGCATGAGCCGTTGTGTATACTCGCGCTCCCTCCCCTCTAACATTCATTCAGACGATACGATGAGTCATTAATGAAATAAAAGATTACTATTAAGATAGCATCTCCTTGATAAGCAATAGTTCGTTATTTATAAAACGGTAATTCTTGACATTAGAAATTGTGTCCAAGATTTTTATAAAATCCGTTTTCCACCTATCAAGCTATTTATTTTGTTTTATATTTCTTTATCGTGCTAATGAGAAGCTCGTACATTTTAATAATTTTGAAAATCGAATTAAAATTTACCGTAATAAAATGGCATAAAGTGCCTTAATGAAAGGAGTTCTATTGCGCAGTAAATTCCTAAAAGGTCATTTTAAACTTTTCCCCACTCTTGCGTGGTATGTGTGGTGCTAGAGTGGGGATTTTTTATTAGTTCCGACCGAATGGCCTAAGTGGGTTCCTGTTGCATTGCGAGGACAGTTAACCTCCGTCGACACTTTAATTTTCTCTCACCAAAAGTTATATTTTCCTCTTTCATAGATTTTCCTCATTCCATTTTCCTGACCTTTTTACTGGTTTGCTGTTTGGAAAATATTTTAAAAGTTCGCACTAAATATAAAATACTCCATCCTGTTGGAGAGCCAAAACATCTTGATTTATAATGATTTTATTATAATTGGGTGTAATGAGCTCTGTGGTGCTAAAAAATTCATTAACAGTATCGTCCACTTGTTATTGGATGTAAGAAAATGCAAATGAATCAAGATAGCGTGATTTGCTACTAATTTTATTATTATAAGTTTGCACTGGCAAATCAGGGAAGAAAGAAAGGTACTGAATTAAAATGATCGTGCATTATGCAAATATGAAAGCATGAGATGCACGAAAATACAAAATTATATACGCAGAGTGCCAATCTGTTAACTTGGATTTGAATTCAACTACTGTGCCTCCATACTGAGGAATGATCAGTCATGTACGAGGGTGTTTATGATATACAGAAAACAACACAGGAAAGACACAGGCAATCACGTTTAGAGATAAATGTCAAGCACTACTATCGTAGAATATTAAAAATCCTTATAAAAGTTCTAACTATAGGACGACATCAGAGAATAAGATACAAAACGAGGAGGAGTCAAGAAGATAATACGGTGCATCACGAGACTTACATAATTTGAATTCATGAGCACTGAGTTGCCAATATATTTGTGACGTCCCTATATTTAATCTTCATTATTTGTTTTCGGGGCCCATAGATTGAACTATATTAATGAAACTCAAGGCTTGCTGACTAGCTGATTTCTTTCCAGAGCAAACAAGGGGTAAACGTTTATTATATTAGCAATACAAGTCATAAAATGCTAAGTGAAATATAGAAGCAGACAGCCACATTCTTCTAATCATCCCACAATCGGTGGCATATCGAATTATGTCTGAAAAGGATAGAAATACAAACTGAAGATAAACTCAGTAAATCCGAAATGAAATTTGTGATTCAGGAAAACGAAGGGAAAAAAAATAAATCTTGGGGTGGCTTTTCCAGTCATATCTTTACCATCCTCTGGATTCATTCGTCTATCTCATTGCTGTAGATTATCATTAATTAGTAAACATAATTTCTAGGTCTCATTTCTCTTGGTATTCCAAGTTTGTTCCTAATAAATTAAATATTTTAATCCGACTGACTGAATATGATTCTTTTCACTTACTGCATTTGATCAAAACAGAACAGTTAATGTTCTTATTGAATATTTAAATTTTATAGTTGGATGAATAGCTTTACAAAAGGAAAGGAAAAATATTTCCCCGGATTCTTAAGAGCTCAAGTTGTCACTGATATCTCTTCCTCCTTTAAACCTACAGAATACTTGAAAGGCCAATTTCGACTAGAGATCCGTTTTTTTTTTGAAAGAAAGATGGACAATTTTGATGTTTTACTATTCAGAGGTTTTATATGCTTCACAATCCCGTTACTAATCATTTGATAACAGGAGAAAAAAACTATTAAGTTTGACGACTCTAAAGTAACAAAATTCCCACATTCAAAGCTGTACAGGAAGTTCAACTTGAGGTTTGCAGCTTTGTACTTGATAATAACAAGTAAAAATTACCTTAGAGGAAGCTTGATCATAATAGATCTTTATTAGCGCACAACATATAAGTAAGGCAAGTAAATGTGAAAGAGCATAAGTGTATGAAATGTATGAAATTTGGGAATAAGAACCAAGAAGCAGAGAGGATAAAGTGTTAGAAACTATCTTGTCTCATAATCATAAACTCCCCATCCCGGAGAGACAGCTTTGAAGGTGACTATGTAACCTAATCGAACCAGCGGCCACACTGGGTTCCCAGTTCGGTGTTCCCATTGGTACACTCTGCGTGCTGGCGTGTGCTTCCGTTTCGTTAGGTATATTATAGTCCAACTTCTAACCTACTTTGTGGCTTGTAACATGTATTTTAATGCATCACCTAGAATTTATTCCTTGATTTCGTATTCAAATGATTTACAGTATTATATTTAAATATTGGGCTGGTACGGATTTTATTAAAAATACAGAATATTTTGGCATTTAACTTCCTCTTGAATGAATTTAGCCTTTTAAAGAGTGGGTCACTATATTATCTTGTATTTAATGCAAATTTAAGCTTATAGCAGCTAACAGTTCTGCAACTGTTGAGATTGGAGTGACTTCAATAATGCTGAAACCAAAAATTCTTCTATCAGATGAACTATAACTATTTCAGCACGTATTAGTTTGCAAAAATACCGGCGAATTTTAATTTTTGCAGATGATGCTAGACACACAGTTCAATCTTCACACAGTTACTTGCAGAAGTGAGCTCCACTGGATCTAAGAACTTTGAAAGTCCTTAGAGAAAGTGTTCAAAACGCTTTTCTTGAGTAAGGAGAAGGTTTTCTGAAGCCGCTCCTACAAAAAACTCTCATTTTTTGAATAAACCAGGATGATTGGTCGTCACACCAATGGATTTGCTTTGATGATGACCTCTGACTTGGCAGACGTACATGCTGACCAATGAAACATAGGTATGAATGCTTTCCGAATGTCTCAAACAAGGAAGGTTCTGAAAAGAGGAACTCCAAAACAAAGTCTTCATCTTTCATTTTTCTTCCCACTTTTTGTATGTTATATTTAGAGCTATAGGTTTACTCAAATATGCAAATATAAAAATATTTTTTGAAAATTTTCCTTATTGTAATTTATGCTGAGTTAACGCGCAAAGAACTTTACCATGTTTTCATTAGTATATTTGTCAAAAGTTCAAGATAATACTATCCTGATCAATATTAATCGGAAGGTATATTTCCAAAATCATCGGTGTAATGAAATTCGGGAAGTGTGTTAAGTATCAAGCATTATAATCAGTGCATCTCCATTTTTTTTGAAAAATTTCTTTTCTATTATTAAGTCCAAAGAATAATCAGATTCGTTCGTTCGTTCTGTTATTTCATCACATTCAAGTTGTAATTTCATTGCTCCATTACCATATAGCAGTGCAAGTGTTTCTTGAGAATCACACATCCAAATCGGCTGCCGAACAGTCTAACCTGTTTGTAAATTTAATTCTTAATTATTTTTTGCTAGAGCTATTTTTTTCCATTATACTGTTAATTCTTCTAACTGGTCTCAATTCTTCCTAGAGTACTCTTTTGTTTTTATAAATTTTACACTTACTACTTTCCTCAATATAACTTAATTGAATATGACGCAATGAATTTGTATTACATGCGCACTCTGAATCATAGATCTGCACGGTCTCTCTGTGTATTACGCACCTGCAGGCTCATACCTCTGCTCTATTTGTTAGCAATTAATCAACGAACAGAGAATGTGAAATTCCTCAACCATCTTTTTGATCCTCATTTCACCTCCTCCTCACAGCTCAACTTGCTCTTGTTTAGTATCGACGCCTTCCTCCTTCCAATTCCTACTTCTACTCCTTCCACTTATCCCTCCCTCCCCCACCCCATTCATTCCCATTTGTCCAGTATACACGTGGTCCTACTTAACACGTGGTCTTCTCACATGGGAAAGACTCTTGCATCCTGTTAGCTTTAAGAAGGTCATTATTTATGAAAGAAATTATCGAGTCTATTTTGGTCTGAAGCTTTATGAAGTTTTACTGTCGGGATTATTTCTACTTTGAAATCTTAGGCCTACAGTGGGGCATTTTTATTATAATTGTAAACTCTTAAAGCTTAATAGGTAAACACAATTCCTCCGTTCATACAAATCTACGTCTGTCCTATTTATTGGTAATTTCTAAAGAATAAATCCCTTCTTTCATGTTTTCAATGTTTACTGAGATCATAACTAATCTTGTATGTCCTAAGTGGAACTACGTAAAATATTCTGAAATCCATACGCCAAAAATTCATTAGGTTAGTAAGAAGATTAATTTAAAAACAAAATCGAAAATAAAAAAGAGTGCATCTTTAATTAGCTAATTTCATGGTCAAAATGTGAAAAATGCATACTAAATAAATGGTTTGATCCTTATTTCAGCCGGAAAATTTTAACCTCAATTGTGTAACCAATCTTATGAGATACCATGCATGGTGCAAACAGAGAATATTATACTTTTTTCTCGAAGAAGGAAATCGTTCTTCCAATCTGGATAAATTACTTAATGACAAATGGCAATTTTTAGGGCATTTGCGTTCCATGATACAGCTTTGGGGGAACTATAGTGGAATGAATTTGAAATCCTGTATATTTAATTGCAACAAAAATAAACTACATCCAGCTTGCACAAACAAGCTATATTAACTTGCGATTCCACAATAGTAATAAGGTCGTCTGTCAATCCCAGATTTGACAATAGGGACTTCCGGTGTCAAATTTTCGATTGCCATTTTAGTCCTATAAAAGACAAGGATGGTTGAAACGCGCATGTCAGAATGTCATCCTTAATGTTGATGTCAGACTCATGAAAAGACTTCCCGAAAGATCACTTAAAAAATCAGAAGCAATCTACAAGTCGAAGAAGGAATAGCTTGCCAGGAAAGAAAACTGAAGCAAAGACGGGGCTTCAGGCAAGGAAGCAAATGACGTTCTAAGAAGAAAGCCCAGCTCAAAAAGGAAATACGTCAAGAGGAACATTTTATTTAATGTGAAAACAAATATTTATTAAATATTTCCTCCTTAGAAAATAACAATTTTGCTACTCATGTCTGCTATATTTCCCTTATATTTATAATATTGGGTAGTTTGGTGCCCAAACTACATTCCTTCTCTTCTATCTGAAAACTGGGATATGTGATTTTTTAGGTCGCAAAAATATGTTCTTTGGGGTAGGAATATAAGTAACTATCCTGGATCTCATGGACCGAATCCCCTATCCATTTTCCTTCTGCTTTAGCTATGCATCCGCCTGTCCGAATAAAATATTGCTTTCTATCTTTATTAGTAATAAAGAACCAATTTTTTTAGCGTATCAATATTAACATATAAATTACTGATTACTTATAGTGTAAGTCTTAAAAAACTGGAAATATACCTAAATAATATCAGGTTAACGAGGTGATCAGTAATGATAATGAAAATCTGTGTATTATTAATCTGTTTAGAAATTCATTCTTTCATTAGGTTTGTACCGATCTATTTAAATCGGGTGTTGGTTTTTTGGTGTCGTTTAAACTAAATCTAACTTCAATTCGAATTTGCATTCTTTTCAAACAGCTGCTAAAACTCACAAGGGACTGCCGATCAGCAAAACTTGTTTGCACTTAGAAATGATCCACTGTAGAAAAATTATCGTTTTTACAGGGGTATTACTAAGCTGATGGGTGCCCTTTATGACAGTTATTTTGTAAAATTCATCCACCGAACACATACATTTCGCTTTGATGTCATTAGTGGTATTTTCAATTGAATTCTTCTTTTACATCTCCTGAATACTCTGGTTAACGGCGCTTAATTAATCAATGTCCTATAATATAAATGTAGGACTGTAATAGTTCAAATTAAACGGTAATATTTTTTCACTATTACAAAGAGAACGTGTGCTTTCCCTTCTTCGTGGCTGGGATACCGAGTTAGTAGATAGTAAAACTGATGATGAAAGGCTGAAAAGAATTCACCATTTTAATATATATTCGAAAAATGTCCATGAACTTCGATGAACTTGAAATTATCCTCAAAAAGAATGAACCTTTTCTGACAAAGCCATAGGAACATCATAAATAATGCTGAAGAAATAGTAAGAAAATAACTTGATGCCGCAGAAAAGGTTTTCCAAAATTATAAACATTAAAACTGAAAAATCGAGCGTTTCCTAACTCAAACCATCTACAGAATCTCTGGTTGTACAAGTCAATGAATTTATTTATGACTCAGAAACTAACCAAACCTTTGGTTATTAGTTTGAAAAGTGTAAGGATGTTTTCCGGAAAGATCTCCCTGATATCCCAGCAGATGAAAAAGTTAGATTATTATTACGGAAGTTAGGAGTTAGTGAAAATTAATGGCTAAATTTTGTCATCCATTCAAGAGAAATATTGAATTTAATATCCAGTTCGTTTGACGAAAAGTCCTCTGAAATTCGAAATTGGTTAGAAGGTCCTTTTCTCACCAAAGAACATGATGAAGACAGGATTACCTCCTTTGTCGTTTAAATAATATTTTTGGACTGTCTGATTTGTTCTGCTATTTCGAAGGGTCCTTTCAAATGTCTGCTGTATTTAGTAGTCTTACAGAAAGTTGTCCAACTTATGCCCGTTTTCGGATCCTCAGAATGATCAATGAAATTGATAAAACCACATTAGAGGATACTGCTAATGACATCAAGTCTGGCAGTGGCAGAAATCACCAGAAACCTGGCGAGTGTAATTACGTCAATCGAATTTCAAATGGAATGTGTCCCAAAATGTTTCCTCTCCCCGTAGGCCTCTAACTGAATGCTGGTTATGTAATGAATTGCACTTTGATTGATTTTGTCCTTTTAAATTTCACATATGCAAATGCTGTGGCAAACGAGGACATAAGGAAATCAATAGCCAGTTCGAAAAGCCAGACTGAAAAGAATCTCCCCGAATATGAAACAAAAAACAAATAAAAGAGCGGGAAAGGTAAACGTCATCCTGAAGTTCTTGAAATAGTGACAGAACTTTAACTAGAATCGAAATTGACTGCTATAAAGAAGATAGGAAATGGAGATCTTTCTATGAAATCAAAAGCAAGTGCACTATCCCGTTCCAAGTATCCAAAGCGAAGGCCCAAACCAAAAGAAAAGGGTAGGCTCTGCATTAAAGGGGAAGGAGCAATGGCAGAAAAGCTGAAGTCTCGTGAATTTTTACACGTCTGCTGATCAAAGACTTTATGGAAAATCTCGGATAGGATTACTAATGAGAAGAAACAGACTGAATCTGCATAAATCATCCGAATACTCTCTTGAATGTGGGACAGGTCACCATGAAGGAATGCAGAACAAACCGAAAAACTTCATAGAAACTCAAAGGGGAGGTCTCAAGGTGAAAATAAAAAATATGAAATTTTGTCCCTTGACGAAATTAACATTTATTTAATAATTTTTCCCCATTACTATTGAAGTAACTAATAGCCCCTAAGTCGTTTATGCGAATCACTATGAATTACGACAGAGTGTAGATAGTTCGAACTGAACTGTAATAATTTTTCGCTGAAACATCGTTTAAGATGTTCGATTTCTAGTTAAGGTCACATTAGTTATATAGTCAAATTGTAAATGGTTTCCTGCTTACATATTATTGTGTTGTCATTAAGTTTCCTTGTTTTCTTTATTCTCAATCTGAGTGGCAGTCTTGTCGTCTTCTTCGCTCCAGACAACAATCTTTTGAAGTACGTACATTCTCTGTCCTAACAGTAAAATAATAGGTATAATGTTTCTCTATTCCATTTGTATCCTTGTACATGAGATTTTGTTATATACAGGAATTTCAAATACACTTGGTTAATAATCACTTATCAATTATTTGTGTAACTGAGGATTTTTATAACCCATTACAGTGTAAAATGACGGTCATAAATTTAATTCATGGGATTATACCTGAGTAAGGGGAATAGCAAAGGAGTTCAGTAATATAAGAGACGGAGGAAATGGATCATGAAAACAGGAAATGAAGTCGGGGTATTGCAACTTTTACTTTATTTGAATTGCAGAAGCATTAAGTTGTCCTTGTTTTAATGAGGGCTATAACTCTTTGCGGGATACTTTACTTTTCCAATTTCATTAATTAACTGCTAAGTTTATTGTGCAATCATGTCTATAATACTCAAAGCTTGGTGACGGGTTGATTAAGATTCGTGGTTGTGTCTTGCCACCTCTACATAATTTTATCTGGTTTCAACCCAAAGCAAGTAATTGTATAATTTGGTTTATTCATTTTATATCTGTCCCCTAGATGCATATTATACTATAGCTAAATTTTCCTATGACAAATTGTTTCTCCCACATTTAAAGGTTTATTTCTACAAATGTCATTTTACTTGATTAATAAAAGTGTTCTTGAGCCAAATATATTTTAGCCTTTGTCAAATCTCGTGCCGAAACTATCTTTTGCATTCTTTGTGTTTTATTAAATAAAATCAAACAAAAATGGGGAACGGAGGGTAGAGGGCATAAACAACCTCTAATTCCTTTCAAGGGATTAAAATTTGGCCTCGGGATTTCCCAATTAACACTTATTAACGGGAATGAAAATTTTTCGACATGCGTTTCTAAACTTTTAACTACTGAGCTGAGTTGAACAGGCCTATTATGGCAGTAATGGATCCTCAGACTAAGATGAAAAATTTTCACCTATATCTATTCGTCAAAGTGGAGACAACTTCGGATGATAAGTTAGCTGATGGGTGTGATTTGCAAAATCATTTTAAACATAGCAGATACGAAGCACATTTAATGCCACTTCATGGTAGTAGGCATTGGATATGAAAAAAGCGTTCATTTTTATCGTTCTACTAAATTCTGAAATGATTATTAAGTCGTTATAATATTCTCTTTGCACTTGCACTTGGGGGGTCGCGTTTTTCATCATAAATTTGTAAAACAGTTATATCCGGCCCATAACTTCCCTTAATGGATACAGGTCTCAACAGGTGTATTATTTAAACGAAAAATATTTACTTATCAGAGATCAAATTAATATTTGTCTTAGTTTTTCTTTGTTACTTATCTAAATCGAAATGCATCTCTCCAATTTTCAGTCTTTTGCCTTGTATTTCCGTTTATTAATGAATACCGACGATGAGTATAAAATCAGAATTAATGACATCCAAAGTTGAAAAAATTTAAACTTATTTTCAAGCAAATGTTTAGAATAATATAAATTTAAAAATTCTTTCAGTGATCCTCATCTGCTTGAAGTCAAACAATATGTCCACTTTTTAATAAAACGTAGGCCTTTTAAAATTCAACCGGAGCATACTGTTTATAATTCTCTATGCTTTAGGTATGTTTGAGAATTTTTCCTGTACTGATTAGAAAAGGAGAGCTATGTAATCTTTTTTATTTTTGCTTCCATGGATTTTTACTTATTTTATATTCTTATCATTTACTTATCTTCACTTTAATTGTTTGCTGTAATATCCAGCTATCGGGTAGTCTATCAACGTTCGGAAACATTTTAATGTAAAAAAAGAAGCCTTACCAACAATGCCCTATTTAGAATATGACTATGTAATATCGGGAGCATCTCAGGCCATTAATTTACCACATCCAGTTGTAAGTTACAGGTGCCACTGGGTGACAGCGCCCGACGAAAGCCTGCAGATATATCGTTTAGTGCAGTGAAAGTACGGCGGAAGAGTATTCTAACCACCTTTGAATTTTGATTAATGCATTAACAAGTGAGATTTTTTCTGCACTAATTTACAGCAGTGAAATTTTAGTAATTAATTTTAAAACCTGTCGATCTGCATTTGACTGTAAATAAAATGAGGTCAGAAGTCATTATTTATTTATTTTTTAATTATTATCAATACACATTCCTTAGTACTGATCAAGAAGGTATCTGTTCCAAATTCAATCAGTTTGAAATACAACACACATTTTTTGGATCTTACCAAACCCCTATTTTTCTTCGGTGATTTTTCAATCTCATGACCGCAAAAAAATATTTGTTGTTGTTAATGGTTGCTACTTACTGAATACCTGAAATTGAGAAAGTAGATCGTAATTTGACTTAAAAAAATTATTAAAGTATATCTTTTTCTTTAATTAAACAGTTTTCGTTTCGACGACTTAAATAATACTAATAATTCCCAAAGGCCATTTAAGAAAACATTTTTCTCCATTTATCATTGGTAGAGAATAGTATCATGAAGCCTCCCAAGGGAGCTACAGAACTTCTTCTACCTTCTATCAGGTTGTAACAGAAGTTCTGTTCATTTTTAATTTGAATTAAATTGAACATTTTGTCAGAATACATTTATTTAGTGTTCAACATAGTCACCATTTTTATTAATTATATCTTCTCATCTTGTCATAAGCTTTCTCATTCCTTCTTCATTGAAATTGGCCAGTTCTGACTCATAATAAGAAATTAGCAGTGAAACAGGCCAGACGTTGTTGCTTGTTGATTTCTGACAAGTCGTGTGGGGAGTCTATTTCCCAGCCTTTGAGACTTTCACAACCAAGTCTTTTCATTTCCCTAAATATGGTCATATGACAGCTTACGTGAAAGGTTTTGCTCAGTTCTCTGGTAGTGCAGATTGGATTTTCATCAATGGCAGCCTGCAGTTGCCCAGAATGGAGTTTATTGAGCATCCTGCTCCCGGTTCGTCTCTCAGACTGAAGTCATCCTTCTTGAAACGTGAAGATAAATACCGCCTTCTCCATGTCTTCATTCACAATATCATTTCCATAAGTGTCTTTGAGTGTTTTTGCTGCTGAGCTTGGCGTATTTCCTTGATGAAATTCAAACAGTAAATCATGCCTGACATGCTCTTTATCTAGAGTGTACATTAGGGCTAGAAATAGTTATCAATAACGATAATTACTACAAGATCTGAAAGAAGAAATAATATTTAATTAATTATTATAGATAAGCATATAACGTCAACAAGCTAAATTGAAGTAATCGTGCCTAAACATATAGCTCAATAATTGGACAGAACTTCTGTTACAATGTGATATATTAACCACTCACTAGCTGTGCGCCAACGTTAGGAAGCTTAATTGAATAGTTTCGGTGCACTATAAAGAAATTCACAAGCTTCATCTCTTGTGCACTGATTTATCAATTATTGGATTTCTAAGCCCACATAGGAATATGCAAGATCACCAGTAAAGAATCCATCAGTGTAATTATTGGCTAATTAGCCAACCAATCTTCTACCACATATCCAGTCCCGTATTGGCGAATACTGACTCAGGTATTCCTCATTTTTCTTTATGGGAGCTGAGTAGTTATAGATTTATAAGGGGGTAAGTGTCACAAAATAAGCAAAGCTAAGTATAATAAATCTTGATCGGATAAGAGGGAGAATTTAAATTCAATTTGGAAACCGTTAATCACTAATTCATAGATGATTTTGTCCTGGATTCTGAATAAAATAAACAGTGGTACTTCTCACTCATGATGAGTTTTATAATCAGATAAGATGGAAAGGGTCAAATTCTGATGTGATTTCATTATAATGGAATATGAAATCGTTTGACAAGCGGTGGCTGCTTGAAGATTAAATATTACTTCCGGTTTTGTCTTGTCTCATTTTCGTGTATTTGCTGTTCACCATATATTCCAAACTTCAATATGATTTCGTGCAACTACAAAATATAAATCATCATAGCAAACTATGTCACCATTCAGGCCCCTGTAACTTGTAGGTTTTGATTTAGTGTCTATTTAACGATGCTATATATGAAATAAATATCATGCCTCAATAATAAGTAAATAAGTTATCCCATTCGGACGATATTCAGTAGTAATTTGTCATAATTGTTGAATATCATTGTACTTAGATTTAATAAGTAGTGTTTTATTTGGATACACGAAAATGCATTGAAACAGGGAGATCTCATTTGGGTAGCTGACGACTTCTGAATAACAAAGTAGAACAAAGAAAACTCTGATCGATTAGTCTTTATTTACTCGGGATTAATCCTAATTTTAAAGAGATTTTTTCTATATTTTGCATGAAAAACTGCTTATGCTTACCCAAATCACCTCTGGATATTGCTTTCTTTAATTTACCAGATGTTTGAAATCATTTTTCTTGACATATTTAATAAACCTTTGTTATTTAATATAATTAAAGCATTAGGATGATGTAGACTTGTTGCATCTCGGATGAACTGAAAAATAAAGACAAATCTGACAAATTTTACTTTGATGTTAGTATATCATGCTACAGTGCTCTACAATAAAAATATTATTAATAAATAAATGGTGTTCTTCAATTAGATACATTAAAAATTAACTTGTTCACCATGATGAGCATCACCTGTCTAATCGATCGCTCTTAAAAAATCACATATATATATTTATAGAAGGGCTCTAGAATACTTTCCCTCTGTCCAGGTCAAGGGTTGTGAAGGTTTCATTTAATGAGTTTGGTAAGATTTTTTATTAACGGCTATCTTGTTCCTTAATCATTTTTTTAATAATACATATTAAGCAGTAATCAGTCTGCTGGAAATTCAAAACGGAAAATGTGATTTTTATATTACAGAAAGCTTTACCCTAATCGGTACTATAGCTCAAAGTCTCCACTTTCTAGAGATTACAGTGAAAACCATCCAGTTAAATGCACATACAGATAATATTTCACAAATATAATAAATAAGATAATCAGATAAGTTTTGCTTCTATTTGGTAATCAGTGGCTCCTGTTCAGGCTCAGCTTCAGCATCCGGAGGCATAATTTGTATCTCCGTTCCTTGACCAAATTGATCTCTAGGTCCTGAGTCATTATTATTCTCCGGAGTCCCATCATACTTGTCCACATCTTCATCTTCCTCGTCACCGTCTTTCTTCTTCGGTGGAAGTGGGGCAGGTTTGTTTCTAGGCGTCACCATGGTGATGATACAGTTACGAAGACGTGGATGTCTATTTAGACACTTATCTGAACAGCAAATGCAATTACATCCCGTGGTGTAGACTGTCGTCTTCAGCACAAACTGAGCATGATAGGCCGTCATTGCTATGATGATACCTGTTCCATACATCTCCTTTTTCAACTCATCACTGTCTTGTATTTTATATGCCATGGTGGTAAGCATTAGACAAAGCATGGGTATATTGAGGATGACAAAGTTGACGTAGTAACACCGCAAACGGAAACGCATTTTTGAACCTCCATTAAGTTGAGTGCTTGCTAACACACCGTGGTAGAATGCAGCTGCAATAGCGACCATAGGGATGAATACGATGAATAGCATGTCATAGTAGAAGTAGACTTTTGTAATCATGCTCTCGTCCTGGAATTTATCAAATCCAAATATAGATGGAAGGGTAGCCAAAAGGGAGATAACATAGATTATTCCAGGAAGAGCATGTTTGCAAATATAGATGAACTCTCGAGTTGGCGGCTTGATAAAATTCTCCTCCTCCTTCTCCTTCTTCTCACTTGGACCGAAGAAATCGAATCCTGGTATCATCCCATGACCTGGAAAAAGCATCTCCTGACTTGAGAAGGTAGGTGGAAGAATCAGTGAATGCATATCCGGAGACATCGAGCCCTGTCTCTCGTACAGCATTATTGCATTCGCAGCATCTTCGGGGGATAAGTGCTGTCCAAATCCACCATCAAAGGTCATTGAAGGCATTGGAGGTCGACCTAGACTAGAACCTCGGAAACTGGTATTTCGGGAAATCTGGTGGGACCCTCCTGAAGGCACATGGAGTGCGGCATTCGAGAGCTTAGATGGAGAACCACCAGTGGGACTAAGAAAATTTCCATAATGTTGTGCTTTAGGTGAAGCACTATCGTCCGTACCCATACTCATGAGGTGTCCAAGATTAACTCTAGGAAGTACGTCACCTTCAGTTCCCCCTATGCCTGTTCTTCCATGTCCTCCCATCTGTCCTCCAAATCCATCTATTGCAGTGGTAGACATTGAGGGACTACGGTTACCTTGCTTCATGAGAGTCTGCAGATACTGCATCGGCAAACCTGATTGAAGGAACTGCGCGTAGTAGTACATACTCTCAGGGGAATTCTGGAACATTTTCCGAAATTTATCATCCTTCTCAGGAGCAAATTTATCCCTCAGCACTTCAATGATATGCTCTTTTGTCCAGACGGCTCGGAAAGCGTTGAATCGTAGGTAATTACGCCATAGCCAGCGTATGATGGGCATTCGATATGCCCAGTAGATCATGTGGTACACGGCAGCGGTTCGACTGAAGAGATCGAAAAATTGGCGAGCTTGTGTACAGGGAAGTAGACTAATGAAATCCATATATTCCTGTGGATTGCTCATTAAAAATAGAGGTCGAGCAATTGTTGTGAAGATTGTAGGAAGAGTTGAACAGATCAGCACGATTATTTCAGGACGTTGAGGGAAACTCACGCCGACTTTTCGAACGTCTATCAAGTTTACCAATCCCCATTTCGATATGTTTTCTAAAATGAGAAAGCAGCAATTGGTTCGGATTATCGATATTTTTCTCTTTTTTTACTATTTACTAATCAAAAATATCCTCCACTTAATTCAATGTAAATTCAAAAATTGATATTCAACGCCCACAAATATAAAATTTATTTATTGTATATTTTAAATTGCATCGTTTTATTACCCAATTATAAATGAACTTGTTTATTATTTAGAAATTATATAGATTTAATTTATGTAATATTCAAGTCTTACTAATTAAATTAGTTAAGAGAATTTTGATTTATCTTTTAGGGCATTTATTTTCTTTTTATTTTTAAATCAAGAAATGACTCACTTTAAATGATTGAAAATCTTCGAAACTTACTTGTAACGGCAAATAAAATCATGGTGAGGAGAAATGTGGTACCAATACCCGAAGCAATTCTGTTTCCAGTGCGACAGTATCGTTGAAAATAGGGTTCACTTTCATCTAGATCTACCTCCATTGTTGTGGACACAGTTGATGCAGTAGTTTTATTGGTCACTTCCTCCACATCTTCGGCAGTACTTTGTGGAATCAGAGTGGTTTCGTCTGAAGAAAGGTCGGATTGCACTGTTTGTGCTGTAACCGGTATGATCAATTCTTCTTCTACTGGTTCCGAGAAAGCTGCGGCAGATGGAGATGTAGAGAAAGTCGCTTTCGTAAGTACAGAGGCGGGGATTTGTGTTCGAATGTTTGAACTTTCAGGAGAAGGTGTGAATTGGGTGGTTTGTGGTGTCATTTCAGTCGCATCAGTGGCGCCAATCATAGGTGGGTTGGTAGTTAACATTAATAAAGTGAGGGCCAGAAATGCCATTTTGGCGGTCATTCTGGTTGAGGTCACTGTTTAAGTCGATTTGGATCTGACGATGGCGTCTCTTCTTGTTAGAAATTGCGAGTGTGAACGTGCAGTTGCTGTAACTGCTGTGGGCCTATCGATCTGCAGCAGGAGAACTAGGAACCAATCAGACGCGCGAATGTGCCCTTACGCTCTGGGATTGCAATTGCCGTGTTAGGAAAGTGTGCGGGTGTGTCATTTGTCATAATTTTGTATATACATTGACCGCCTTCTTAAATATATGCACTTTCATGTCTGATTTAAGTTTTAACATTTTAATACTTTTTTCAGTCAACTGATTAGTTAATAGATACTAAAAGTGAGTATTGAAATCGCTTTTGGACAATAGTAAAATGTTAATTCTAACGATATGAGAACATTACATGAAAATCGGACTTTCTAAAAATCTGATAAAATGGGCAAATAATGTGGTCTATCGAAAATGAAATTGTTTTAGTCTTAAGTATGTTGCAGAAAAAGGTGAACAAAGCAGTGTTCGACTACTAAACTCAGGCTTTGAGGAGCTTGAGTCTAAAGTGGCATTAATCCCATTGGCAAAATTGTTATAGGATCCCAAACAAATTTGGCAAGGAAGCTTCTCATAGAACTAATAATCGATCTAAAGGTTAACGGGCTACAATAGTCTTTCCCAAATGACAAGACGAGGAGTTTAGTTTAGGATTTCATTACATTGGACAAATATAAGGAAATGAGGGAATAGAAGATCAAGGAGTTTGAAAAGGGATGCGAATTTTGAATGGAAGAGGCATCAGCTCTGAGCAAGCGAAAATTGAGGTCTGATAAATGGGGTGAATTAAAATACTCTGACAGTTGGCTGTTTTGCCACTTTTGTTCGTCGGATGAACTATCAATAAAAACCCTCCATATACCAATTAACCACCAATTGGAACGCGCAGGTTTGGGTCAGTAGTGTCCTAAGTCCAAAGGAGTATACAATGCTTACGATTTCAAGAAATTAGAAATATAATATTACGTAATAAGGAAATGGGAAAGAGCCATGGCATTATGTGTCCATTAGGATAGAAAAGATTTCTTGTTTCCTTTTAAGACTCACGAATCGAATGCAGATCCGCTAATTAAATTAATAACAACCTGTTTAAGAGGATAAACACCCAAGAGGTGTCTAAAATTTACTTCACCAACGTCATAAGACATTCTGTCTGACTTCAATCTAATTTTTCCATCAGATAATATCCAATGGTCAAAAATCCCTGGAGAAAACACATATATTCAGCTATACCTTTCAAAATCTGGCTTGAATAAATCTGAGGTCTCCTAGTTTAAATAGTTCTCTAGTCTATAATAACGTCTTTTCAGTGTCAAACAATTTTTTCTTTACAAATCCGACATCATTACATGTCTTGTTTTAAGCCATTTTAGAGAACTTGCTTTATAATACATGTGCACCTTACACTGAATGCATAAAATTGTAATTAAATATGTTAAATAAGTAATGCAAAATGCAGTTCCTAATATGTTTAATTAGCACTAAGCTTAAAGTAGAGATTAAGGAGCTAACCGAGCATTAAAATTGATTTGAGAAGGAAATAAAGTGAGAAATCTATTTAGATTGAACAGTTGCAGTTAAAATATATCTAATTCAAAAATTCAAATAACTGACATTTTTGCATAAAAGTTTAAGAGTGCATTAAAGTAAGTGATGATTTAGTAAATTAATGCCATTAAGTTTTGTAGGTCCCTTAATCTAAGAAGAAAATAGTAGGAAAAATACTTCCGTTGAGAATAAAGCGACTTCTGGTGCTGTAAGTAATGAGGGCTCTGAGGAGACAGTATTCAGTAATATAAAATATGGATTTCAATTAAAGGCAACTGATGTAAATTCTAAATGTAATAGATATATTTCGTAAAAAATTTATTATATCGTATGTAAAATGTATAATCAAAGTTTGCAGTTCCAAATAAATGAAATATAACAAAACAAGATATGAAATCATTGTTTACATTGAGGTCATTGAATCTTATAATAAACTAAAGGCAGCCCGCGTTCATACAAACAGGACTTCGTATGAGTCTTATTACTTGAGAAATTAGATGAAAATTATTCTTTAATATACATTCAATGCATTTGCGACCGAAAATTCTGTGCTCAGGCAAATCAATACGGTCGCCTGGAGCTATTGCTAGGTTTGATAAAATAAAACCGATTCATTTTTAGCGGTTGGCAAAGATTAATTGCTTTAGCTCATGACAATTGCATATCAATAATAGAGCCCAATTCGATTACAGTAAGAGGTATTTTATTTGATTTTACTTTTAGGTCATTCAATCTTTGAATCTTCATGTATCTCCCGTGACTCAAGTAACTTGCGCAATCTTTTAATTTATTATGTTAAAACACGAAACATTGCTTTTGTACTTTCTTGTTTAGCTAACTTGGGCACCCGAAAACTATTACCATGACTCCAAAAATTCTTACGCTCATAGACTCGCAAGTGCAGATTCATCTGGTCGTATTATAATATGGAATGTTTCGACCGGAATTCCCTTAGCTGAAGCATCTGAGCTGGATACCGGAGTTTCTGGTTTGTAAATTTTCTCCACTTTGCTTATTTCTAGACATGCATTGGATTTCTGATCAGGATATATCCCGTGATCTCTTACTTATTCTTCATTCGGATAATAAACTCGTTTTATGGAATGCACAAACTTGTACACCTATTTGGAAAAAGACCTATACATACAATATTAAGTCGATTTCTTTTGACCCTTTCTCATCCCATAATCTAATTCGTAAGTTGGGGTTATTTTGTTCTCAATTCTCCCTTCTTAGTACATGGAACAAATCAATCTATTTTGGTGAATGATCTATCATGGAATTCTTCACCTGAGGCTTCGGGAAAACAAATAGTTGTTTCTGTTTCAAGTAAACGTCTTATTTCATGCTAATCGTTTAGGTCCAAGTGGGGGAAATAGCGAAATCGTTGCAACTCGAAGGGGTTTTTCAAAGTCGATAAGAGCTACAGCGAAAGCTGTCATTGTCAAGAGGTTGTTCAAGTTATCGAACTCTCCAAAGTAAGTTATTGATATTCCTCACATCATAATCCTTTAACACCGCGAACTATTCAATTTTATGTTTTTTCTTTTAGAAATTATGATAAACAGTCAGCAAATAGTCAAAATGGAGTTAGTGAGGCTCCTATACAAATTCTCTATCACGGATTTCGTAAACAGCATGCTGTCTTCGTCTACCCTCGAGAAATACTCTTCTTTGACCTTATTCTATCTCAATACGTCGGTGATATTCGTTTGGATCAAACTTCAGCTTCATTCGTTCAAGTAAGTTCTTTTTTTATTGTGCTAATTCTCCAGTTTTATTTTTTGTTCTTAAAATAAATGAACATGACTCCCCATATTTTTTATTAGAGTCGAAGTCACATTGGTATCTTTCACAATCAATCCCAGCTCTTTGATACGAGTTTGTGTGAGGTCATTCAGTTCATTTTAACCTTTGATAATACGCAATCCTGCCTGAGAGGTTTAGTATTCGTACCTCCGTTTGGCTTCAGGATTCAGTGTTATTCTTGTATTTGATTTAAAGTACTCAAGAATAATAGCAATCTTTAGAACCGAAATTTGTGATATTCGTAACGGTAGGACTTATGACAGGTAATATATTATGCTTTATTCGTGGCTACATAAAAATTAACTGCGTGCGCATTTTATCGATCCCTTTTCTTCCTAATCTCCATAGCGCTGTTGGAGAATTCGTTCCCAATTTTGTGTTACTATTTTTCCCCCAATTCAGTCCATTCTTGGAGAGGAACTCAAATTAGAAGACTAATTGGGTCACTCGAAAAGTCGGTATATCCACTATGCCGATCTGATGTTGGAGGACGCTTAGATATAGTCTTTGCTTTCAAAACCAATTCATGAATTATAGCGGATCATTAGCATTTGAAATGACAGTGTAAAGTTTATCTTGCATGGTAATGTCACAGAAAAAAGTCGTTTTGGAGAAAGGGCTTTCTCTATAATTTGAATAAGGTATAGATTTCAACTCTTAAGCTTCGTTCTGAAAATATTGTAACTCTACTAATCTGATTCAATACTCGACGTGTTTCTCGGGTTGATTGAAGTTTTATCTCGTGAAGCTATTAGATTAAGTGCGCTTGTCTTATTTGCGTCAACAAAGAATGTTTTTGCATATCAACCTGATTTTTTAATCTATGAATAAAATACTCTATCGTGAAAGTTTATAAGTGAAGATATTAAGAAAACATTCGATTATCTTTTTCATCCAATATGATGTCTTACATTTATGCAACCTCCGTTTTATTCATCTTAAGAGATGGCACTAAGGAAGTACTAAAATTACCTTCTATCAGCACAAGCAAGTATATTAAATTGATTTAAAATAGTGTAAACAAATTAGTAAGATCAAATATTCCTTATCTCAACATTAAAATAATGCGCTTGGTTATTTATACGTATTTTTCTAACCTTTAAGGTCATCATAAAATATTATACAATACGCTAAGAGCCTAACTTCCCAAGGATAGTTCATTTGAAATTTTGACTTCACATTCAACAACGATTTATTGTTTTGCAATCCGATATTTATTTTCGCCACTTATTTACTTTCTGCACGTTCAAAGTTCTCTTTTACCCCATGGTTCTGTTTGATTGAGCGTGCGCGTCATTGATTGCTTTGCCAAATTGAAAATTTTAAGCTTAAAGAATGATATGGGTTTTCCATATAAGCTTTTGTATGTTGTTAATGTACTTTGTCATTAATTAAACCACAGGCATGTTGTTAAGTGCCCACTGGAGTTATAGTTGCTCATACTCAGAACGAAAAGAAATATCCTTCGGTGATTAAGCAAAAGTTTTTTTCCGTGAAAATGAAATTGAGATTCAGAAGGCTGTGCATTTTGCGTCAATCCGCGTCATGCTATCATAATTACTGCTTTTGTTTTATTAAATAGCGGAAGTTTGATTGATTCTTTTAGGTTTATTTGGTCAGAAGAAGCGTTTATAGTTCTCAATCATTTAGATATAAGGCAATTTTATTTCATTTTTACTGTCTGATTTTTTATAAAGTTTGGAGTTTCACGTGCTACTTCTATCAGTAAGATTCGATTATTTTGCAAGCTTGACGTTTTTAATTTACGAAAATGGTATAGATCTGGCTATGCCTATATTGTTGTAGAGGTTTTCTTAAAATCGCTATTTACGAAACCATATCTTCGAATGCTCTCTCTATTTAAAAACTGACACCCATCGTGATGTTCCTGGCTTTGGTAGTTTCAGTGTCAGTAAATTCTATTAGCCTAAACAGATTTCATGCCTTAGGTTTTTCTTTCGTTATATTTTAATTTTAATCTTTTAATTTTTCGCCTTATGCCCCTTTATCCTGTTCTAAATGTAGGACTCAAAATGCCTCAGATACTTCATCTTCTGTTTATGAACCCTAGGACAGACGAATCACAAAAATACAATTCCTATTAGATTTATTTGTTTATTCTTCTAAATTTTAACTTTGGTATGTGAGTTTGCCCATTCCATGACTTGCAGTTTGCAGCTTAATACTGCAGGTAGCCCAGTTGACAGTAAGGAGCGCTGATTAAATTCAATACTTTAAAATTTGGGAGTTATAAATTTTGTTCTAATCGTAATTTTTAACACGATCAATAAATAAATACACTTATTTATTATCTACCTATGGACAACCCAAGACCTATTCTATACTTACAGGAATAAAAATAGACTGAAGGTAAAGTGTACAAACTTTGTTTAAAACAGATCTCTGTTAACCTTTTGAAAACCTTCCATTCATTGTGCCAATCCGCAGGTCAGCTAGATAAGTTGGCTGTACATTGTTGAGATTATTTTGTATTCTATAAAAGGTATATTGTTGTCGACAAGCCGACGCTCTGATCTGCCTCCATCAGAATGGCATGATTAGCCTTCATTACTGTCCTCCCACAAAAACCCCCAATTCCAAGCAATGTCTCGCTGATGATGCGGTTTTTTCACAATCGCCCACTGATCTGAACTATCTCTTCCTCTGTGAGTCGAAGTCTCTTCGTCGTGGAAGGAACTTCAGCGTTGTTGCTATGTCTGTAGATCCTGGAACTGAGCTGGGAATCACTATTGCGACTTCGGATGGTCGGTTACAGGTGAGTTTGACTATTTCATATATTCCTCATCATAGTCTTGTTTAGATAGTGATGACGGGCTTGCTTTTCCTGCTCTTTCTTTGCAGCTCCTTTCTATTGAATCTGAGCTCCCCGCTGCTGATGGATGGCCAGAGTGGACTCTCATGGATGTAATAAAGTCATTGGATCCTGAGCAAATGTAAGTCTTGCCTCTTTTATTTGTTCGTTTTTTTTTATTCACAGTCATTTTTATTGGTGTGTTGTCGAATTCTCTTGCCTCTAATCAAATTTATGTGAAATGAGTTTACATGTGTATTCGAAATGAAAACAAGTTCGCATTGAGTCATGAGAAAGTTGTGTGCACTTCATAAAGAGCCTCTACCGAAATCAGTAACTATCATGGTTTCGTTATCGTTCGTTGTGATTGAATTTTTGTTCGCTTAAATTCTCACGGTATTGATTTTTCTCATCCGAAATACAGCCAATTTTTCTTCCGATTTTTTGTCTCCCATAATCTTTTCACTTTTATCAATTCAAAGCTTTGTATATGTGAATGTTGTTATTCCAGCATCATTTGAAAGTGAAAAAAATAGGGCATAAACGTTGGTTCTTCTGTTAACCTCTCATCCAATAATGAATATAGAAAATCAATCAAGAAATTACGCACTACACGGTGCAAATCGTAGCAGTTAATATTATCAAGCACTTGATAGACATCAATGGGTTTCAGATTCGTTCCTTCTGATATACTAAATGTGCAGGCAGTTGCTAGGCTCGTTGTGTTGCCAGATAATTAATACCTTATGCGTTTCATTAATTTCTTTTGCCGGTTATGAATTAAATATCACCCAATTGAAAGAAAGATTTTGTTAAATTTTTACCGTTTTTATAATAACCATTATTATATCTCATTGTTAGGACATTTGTTTGGTATTGATATTTTCTTTCTCTAGGAAAAATGGCTCAACTTCTTTGCGAATTCGTTTCAAGGGGTTCTATAGCGGAGGATCGCCATCGCCCACAGTGTGCTGCGTTTGTCCAGCCCACTTCCTCTTTCCTCTCTCCGAAAAGATTAAGCACGAGTCTCTCATCGCCGTGGGTACCTCTCGTGGCAGCGTTCAGGTTTGTCTATTTCATTACAGACCCTTTATTTCTTTCTGTTTTATTCTGCCTTTTTCATCAGCCTATCTAACGAACCTATTTCGGCTAACACATCTAACTTAGGTGTAAACTCTAAGTTTTTCGTAGATAGGTGTGTTTGATTATTCCCATTGATTATCGAGGACGTCATTCATTCGTGTTTTTTTTCTAATGAATTTGCAATCTAGTTGAATAATTCTTTAACGTAATCCACCGGCTACTCTTTGGTTACCAATGTATCGATCTACCTGTCAATAAAGTCTGAACACCAAGAACATAACCTTTTATTGTAGAACGTAGTTGGGTTTAGACCCTGGTGTTTGAGCTTCGACATTTTGGGCCGCGGTGTAACTTATGGTACCTACTATGTAAAAGACAGACAAGTTAGATGTCAAATTTTGATCAAGCGAGGTACTCGATACTCTGACTTATTTTCTGCTTATTCACAACTATGTGATTAACACTGCCTTGCCATATGTACTAATAGCAATTAGTAATGCGACTCGCTGGATCGAGTGATATGAAGTTCTATCGATGCTAATAGGAGGGTTTATGAGGAAAATAATTCGCAAGGGTTTAATTAGCCATTTATTCCCCTCTGCTTAAAAGAGGATTAATAGATTGTTCGATATCCTCCTTAGTCGTACAGTGATCAATAGGGAGTAATAGACTAGACATTCCAATTTTTTCAGAGCTGAAGCAAAGCATGGCTTTCATTCCTCTTGGCAAACATGCTTACTGAAAGTGAAATCTATTTCATAAATCATTGTTTCTGATCAATTATTCATCATTTTAATATACAGAAAGAGAAGCAGTTTGGTCTCTATCTGAACATTCATATATTTACTTCCGTTTTAAGTTAAGTGAAATCATTCTTTTCCATCTTTTTTGGTTTGATGAATTTTTTGTTCTGTTTCCCATTACGAAAAATCATGTTATTGTCTTCTTACAGATTTGGGATCTTCATACTTCCAAAATCTGGCGAGAATACATGTTGGTTAATGGTCCTGTCCATGGTTTAGCCTGGGGCACTCTGCCATCTCTTGAAAATACGACCCAACCGGGTAGTCTAACTCTCTTCGTGCACACCTGTCAGACCTCTCCGGACTCGGTCGGTGGCAATCATGGAACACCTCCATCTGATAACGTATCTCCAAATGGAACCGTTCCAAGCGGTGTTCGCAATGTGGTGGTGCGCATTGACCTTTTAACTGGTCTGCAGAGTCCAGTTCTCACCCAAAACCCTGACACAAAAGAATTACATCTTCTCAAAACTGCTATGCAACAACCCTCCTCTACCATTAAACCTAGCAGATGGCTTAATGCCGCTTCACAGATGACTGAATATGCTGTAGCTCGTATAACACCTATTCGATCGATCAAGGTCAGCAACATGGGGTAAGCAATGACTTTTGTTAATTTAGTATCCCCTACAGGCAATATCTCGCTATTCTCTACGAAAACTGGCCCCTGGAGATCTGGGATGCCAGAAAATTGGTTTTGCTGAAGCTGTTCTCGCAACAGAGTTATCGACCTGTTGCTCTTGTAAGCTTTAATCGTTTATTCATATGACTTTTTGAATTTCGATGATTTATTTTTTATATTTTTAGACTTGGTCTAATGTCAATATGACAAGCCATGTGTCCTCACCTACAGGGTAAATATTTCTCCTCTGAATCTGTGTTAGTCAATTGCTTACAGCCAGGTTGTTATAAAGGTTCCTGTTTGTTTAGGAGTACAGCTGGAGGAGACAAGCCTTTACCTAATGGAGATGCTCCTACCGAAGAAATTTACAACAGGGAGACGTTTATTCTATGTACTTCACCGCTCACTTTGCAGCTCTTCACTATGGAGGGTTCTAATGTGGATACTATGCCTATTTCCAATACGATGCAAGTTCCTTTTAATAGTTGCTGAATTTTCGAGAATAGCTGAGACAATGATAGTTTTGTTTCTCAATTTCTTTATTAGAGTATTTGAGTTAGAAAGAAACTGCAGTATTTGGATTTTGATGCCGTCATGTGATACCGCTAATTAAAATTTCGATATTCAGCTTTGAGCTTATGAAATTCGGATTTTTTTTCATTTTTCACAAACGTATCTTTATTATGGTCCATTGCGCTTGAAAAGGGACATCTAGAGACGTTTCCACCTTTGACTGCACTTCTATTCCTGTTTCTTTTATGTAACTTATTCCTGCTGATAAATGCCAGCATATCGTCATAAATTTTAGTGTTGTGGAGTTTATGAAAGATCGCTTTCAATTATCAGTTTTCTATCCTTGTGTTTCGTACATAATATTCTAATAGTATTGCTGGTTTCTCTGCTATATGGCATATGTAACATTTCAAAATTTTCCCTTTGTTTATGACTGTATTTTTTTAAAAGATCTAGATTGTTACTAAAATTGCAATGGGGAATTTAGAGGTGTTATTGAATGCTGGTGTCTATAGTAGGGTGCGTAACCTTTAGAGCTAATATAGTTCTTATCTAGATGGTACCATTTAGGCTTCTTATTGGAAAATACCGCAGTTCATAGTTGTAGCAAATATTATCGATTGAATTAGCTCATTGAGAATGACAGACAACATTTAAAATGATAGCTTACGTTAGATCTTTCGCCTTTCCTACGCCTTGTGTAGTTAATTTTTTACTATCGTTCAAGTCATGCTGGCTCTGCATTTATTTAATATTCATGAATAAGTAACGATTATTCGGGTTAATATTTGTATGGTACTACCTTATCCTTCAAATTAATTAATCAGTGAATAACAACAAGTCTTTGACGCGGTGATTAGACACAAAAAATGGTAGCTCTATGTAAAAAAATGGCAGTTGTCAGAATATGCTGACTAACCTTCTGTTACTAAGCGACTTTCATGGTGCGCAAAATGATGTACTGTAAGTTTATGGTTAAAGCATGAATACCAAATGATACGAGAAACATATCCTTTTTTCAAATAGAAATAGTCGTCTTGGCATTATTTTGTATTTAGAGTGGGCTTTCTAGCATAACCGGCAACATAGTGTTTCCCTAGTTCATAAGTGTTATCCTTGCTTAGATATTTTGCTGCCTCTGTTTCCAAATTCTTACTTAAGAAAGTTTCATTTAGAAGCTAATCAATAGGTTCAGCAACCACAGGGAGGAATTTGTAAATTCTTTAAATTAGAATTAGATGTAGTTGTAACACTTCACTATCGAACATAATATGAACGGAGATTACGTTGACAGAACAGTTCGAATATGACCGTAAAATTACCTCAGTTTATTGGGGATTGCCTAATGTCTTATCGTGTTTGACATCTACTAAGTCTAGCGCATTCCAGTCTTGCAAACGCAATATTTGCATAAAATTTTCTTGAAATTCAATAACAATCCCTTTATAATTATAGACAAGATGTTGTAATCCAAGCTCTACGAATTGTGTTGATTAGCAAACATCCTTGCTTGAGAAAATTTGATTCTAATGTCTCGATCAGTCTTAGAAAGAACAGGATGAAAATATTCCTGCGGAATTCAATGATCTCAGTCAACCACTCATATCTTTGTCCAAGTATTGTTGATGAGTCCTTAAAACTACCATTGCGATTATGATCCATCTTTAAGATATTTCTAAAAAGTATTAAAAATTAGTGAGGATTTGATTTTGTAAGAGACACTTCTCTAAGATTAGAAGAATTGGATCCGAAAAGTCGTGCAAATTCCTGTCCTACTATAACACTTATGTTCTATCCCTATGTCTATTACTTATGATGTGTTTTGGTTTTAATCATCTTTCTCCTTTTATCCCATTCCAGTGTTCAAAGCCTGCCCCTCCATTCCCGAAATAATATTACTTGTGCATCCTGGCGTTCTCCCATGATTGCTTTTGGAATGGCCGACGGTTGCGTTGCCGTCCGCAATCTCATATCCAAAGAGACTCTCGCCAGGTACATGGGAGTTCTTGTCGCGGATTCCAACTTTGGTGACACACCATCTACTGCAATGCCTGATTCTGTGGGCTTCTCCAGTATCATGAGGGGCGACTTCTTGAACACAAATGGAGATATCAATTCACCGAGCTATGTCAAGAAGGTGGAATTCATGTTCTCGGGTGGATCTTCGTGTCGATTGCTCACACTATGCAATGGCGGTATTGCTGTATGGGAACCTAAACAGGTGAATGATTTGCTCATTCAGTGTAAAGTGGAAGTGAAATGATTGTCTAATATTAATTGTAAGGGGATAGTTTGCTTATCAGAATTTATATGCGTTGAAATAACCTGTTTATATTTCACTGTTTGTCATTCATATGTTTTTTAACCCGAGTTCGTAAGCCTAATTAGGTGTCACTTCGTTATATAATGCTGTGCTGTGCTATTTCAAAATATCGTTGTTACTCACATCTACCTGTTCTTGGCTATAACGAGATACGAATAAATTGATCAAATCAACCAATCAACAATCTTTGAATATTACGGATATAGTTTTATCCATGAATCTGACGACCAACTCAGGAAATTTGAATATTAGAACAATACAAGTTAAACTGTGCTTCTTATGAGAACATTGGCAACTTGATGTTTCCATGAGTCAAAAAAGTAAAATTATTAACTTCATTATCAACTTAATATAAGTGTTTCTTGCACGATGGACTATTGTTTTCACAAACACCAGGCACGTCTACATTTTATACAACATCCTCACTTAATACAAGGTAAATGAAAATATATTATAAGGGCAGAATTTCCTCATTTGAGGATTATTTGAGTATGCAACTGACTGGTGCTACTTAAGGTTTAAACTTTGCTTATGGTTCCTCCTTTGCTTCAACTTATTCCCCTTTTTCTATTTCTTCATATTAGGAGGTTGTTTTAGGTTAAAAAAAATTATGTAGCAATTCTTATCTCTATTTTCTGTATTGTCAATTTCTAAGCCAAAAAATCTATCGTCTTCCATGGTTCTCTTATACCAATGGTTAAAATTGTTCATCATTTTTGCTTAGTTTTGCACTGAATTTTGGTAATTGGTCATCAATATGCTTCTGCTTAATCACAGTCATTCAGGTACTTGATTTAAAAATACGATGATGGTGGGCTTTTAAGTTGCTAAACTTCAAAAGGGCTTGAAAGCAGTGTATTGCCAATATCAGATGAAGAATTTCAAAATTGCAGAATTAGGAAACGTATTTGACCTTACTACTCCGTTTGTTCAATATCTTTTTCACTTCTGCGCTTGCATTATTAATGTGTTATAATGAGTACCAGAATATGAAAAGGAGAAAATTATATTTATTTTTGTTTTGTGTCGGAGGAATTTCATTTATAATGCACATCTGACAAGTTAGTAGTTATTGGTTCAATACTAATCGAAACAAATACAATTAATAAATGATCAAGCACAGATTTTAAAACTAGTCAAGATAGAGATGGTAGAATTCTGGTTATATCAGCGTCGCTCCGGAGTGTCACTCCTTTACTCAAAAACATGTATTGGAATTATTATTACGTACATGTCTGTTTTTTTTCGTTTATATTGTGTGCATGCCTGTTGTGTTGCGAAATATTGTTATAGTTTCTTTTTTTAGATGGTACTGTTGTGTGCAGCACGGTTTGGCTCCAGTCCTCAAAAGATACTAATCGATGCAGCATGGACGAACACTGTCCTTTCGCCCGCCAATCCTTCACCAACTTGTGCTCTTCTTGCTCTTGACGGCTCTTTGCGTCTTGCTGCTGCTGGTTCTATTGCTTGTAACCGATCTCTAGTTGATCCTAACGCAAGCACTTCTTCCGATGCAGATGACTCTCTTGAGGCATCAGATGAGTACCTCCCTGCCTCGCAATTCGAGTTCAATAGCTCTATTTCTAGTGATGTGGATTGGAATAGTAAGTTAGATTTTATTACTTGGCTCTAACTACTTCTAATTTCTTTTATATTGAAATTCAAATGTTCGTTTGTCTTTCAATATGGATTAGTTGTATTCACGTGAATTTTAACTTAGTCAACTCTATGCTTGGCATCGTTTTTTTATAGCTCATTCACTTCATATTTCATTGGAATGAACTTACAACTTTAATTAGATACTCATTTAATAGGCATTTTGTCTGAATTTTTTTCCTGTTGACGTGGTTTCGAACGCTGGATTAAGACAATATATCTTTTTTCCTTTTTCCTTTTGATTAATTTAATTATCCTTTACCAGTTTAAAATGTCAAAATGTGACTCTCCTTCGTTTTTTATAAATTGCTTCATGTTTTTAGTTTCAATTTCGCTTACCTCTTACATTAGGCAGCTAATGTGCCTCTAATATTATCGGTTTCTTGGAGTAGATCATTATGGAGAGATGTCGATTGTTCGCCATAAATCTTTCATTAAATTCATTTGATCAGTAAAATATATCGAAGATACGTGTTGGGTTTCATATGGCATTGTATTTATTAGAGGAAGAGAAAAGGGAAAATTGTGGGAACGTTAAATGTCACTTTCGAGGCATCTTCAAATTGTTTAATTATTATTCTCTGTTTTCCTATTTAGAAAGTTTCTTTTGACTTTAAAGTCTCTGGTGACCTTATCTGACACCGGAAGTGAGTCATTTTTCATACATCTGCACAGGATTTCTTTAAAGTCGGCAGTCTGAATTCTAGCCGAGCTTAAACTTTATTATATTTTATTATACAATTCTTTATTATAAGATACATTCAGCCCTTTTATTTATTTCGCTTAAGGTTGCATCGATTGCATTATCTGCAGCCGTAGTAATTTCTCACGTGTATTCTATTAACTTCACACTTCGTGTAGGTGGTGAGTTTAAGGCTAATACGATTTTTTTTACAATTAATGGAGGCTTTAGATTGATTGTTCTACTCTCCCAAGCCCACTTAGGAAAGTATTTTCCATAATAGGTATTTTCATGGACCCTCCCTCTGCCATCCTCCTTTATTAGCTAACTTTAACCAGTGTGGTTGGCTATTCCGCTCACTCGGTGTGCTTCAGTGGGCGTTGAGCTCATGACCTCTAACTCCGCATACGGACATCGGTGCATATGATTCCTAGTAAGGAAATTGTTTCGTGTCTGTAATCGGCTTTCAATTTTTATTAATGTTCATTTTGTCTTTGAAAAGTAGTTTCAGTGACTTAAAGTGTAGGTCAGTATATTCACGATTCCGTCGCTGATAAACAGAATCATTTTTCCCATTGTTAGTCTTTTACGCTAATATTGGAGAAGGTGTTCTTATTTTTTGAAGATTTCTCAAGTGGATAGTTTTTTTGTGTTTGCTCTATCATCGATGGTATCTCGACAGGTTTCGAATTCGTTTCACGAATTGAAATCGGTATGTGGGATTATTTGCTTCCTACTCTCGATTTTTGTTATTCAAAATAATTGAATTTTAATTAGCATCTGTCTTCTATCAGTCTACCATGAAAGTATGTATGCCTTATTCGATTCATATTCTTTTAGTCGAACAATAAGCAACTTTGCAATTGCAAAAGTTTGTGATTTTTATTATAATGCTCATTAATGGCAAGTGACGTTTATTACCGTTTTTCCACCTTACCTAGGTTTCCTCTACCTGCCTAGTCTTCTTCCAGCAAATATTGCCTTCACTATTCGATACCTGCTGCAACACCAACCCTGGTATTCAACCCCTCTTTCCACGGCTCTGGAAGAAACCCTTCGAGGAAATGGAGAAGATAATGAAGTAAACAAAAAAGAAGAGGAGTCTTCTACAGAAAATAAATCCAAATCCAACAAGATTGTCCTCTCATGTCCTCCACTGGGTCCCAACTTTGCCAATGTCCAATCTTCTGTTGATCGGTTCTTTGCTGAGTTCAGAAATGCGTGAGTTCACAAATTCGCTTATAGGAGGCATCCGAAGACCTGGTAAAGGACGTTGGATTAATGGATTAATGCATTAAAATTCGATTCCTATGATTAATTTATCTTCTTTTTCACCACAAGGCGGTCATAAATCGGAGATTTCTAAAAAGGAGGCTAATTTATGAAAAAATTCCCTATTTTAATACTTCTTCATTTAAACTTCTTTCGAGATGCTATGGTAGTACTTAAATACACATATCTAGGATTTTGTGTACTTAATTTGGAAGGCGCTGGTTTTATTTTTTTTACTATTATAAAAATAGACGTAAAGACATCAATCAACAGTCACTTTTCCGGCTTTTCAGGAATCGCAAGCCCAATGACTTCTATTTGGCTAGTCACAGATTGAAGATCGGACATAAGTCACATCTCTCGAAAGTACACTTTTGAATATATATGCTCTAAATTTTAAGTTGAGAATTCATATAGTTACCTTATGAAAGTGTCTTCTTCCTTATAACTCTTATCAGCGTTGTATCAATTCTCTTAAAACTTGAGCCTGAGCTGTTTATCGCTTGAATTTAAATTTACCTGAACTTCCAAGTATAATATGGTACTTGATGCACAGTTTGGTCTCTATCCATTCTATGTTTACTGTTCTTCTGTTTTCTCATCCTTTTTCATGCTCGCATATTTCATGAGCTCACCACAGCATCACATAAATTTGAACGCTTGTCTCTTATACAAATGTAAGACTTGTTGTCACTGATATAAACTAGGCTATTATATACGTACCTCCAGGAAGCTACTGTGACTTAAATTGCTCACATCCAGAGCTAGGTAAGGAGAAGACTTCTAATTAAATGATTATTTATCTTTCCTTTATTGTGAATATAAATTTCCTTATATTGTATTGATCAGTTAGATTTGGTCGACTTTCTATTTAGTCAATAATTGCAACAATAATGAAATTGAAGTCCAAGGGCTGAACTTGAAAATCCAATTATCAATAAATCAGTGTACGAGGAATGATGGTCGTAAATTTCGTTCAGGTATACCGAAGTTATTCGATTAGGCTTCTTAACAAAGTTAGATTTTCGTCTAACTTGTAGTCATCTTCTAACGTTGCATTGTTTGTAAACTATTTATATTTCAGCTTTTTCTATTTTATCTTTAGAAAGCACTTAAGCGCTCCGTTTGAGTCGTCTCAATTGACTATTGTGGAGAGGTGTCTACTCACAGCCCAGTTGTTTGGAGATACTTATGAGACAGCTTTTTGGCGAGTGGTGGCCTACCAACTACTGGCTTCAGGTGATAAGAAGAAGGGAGACGAGTTATCAAGCCGGTGGAGGCGATTTGGACTCAGTGATTTGGTCTGGGATGAGTTGACTGAAGAAGCGGATTACAGATCTGCGGTGGTGGAGGGAGTCAACAGACTCGTGCACAGTAATACTCTAGAAGAGAGCAAACTGTGCATCCGCTTTCTTCTGTTATTAGGTGAGTACATTACTCCCGATTATTAATTTATTAATTCTCGTATTTCTAATCCAAACTATGACAGGCGAAAACAGATTTTTTCATTTGAATAGCAGTTAATGTTTATTTTATTTTCGCCACATTTATGACAATACTTTTCCACCTTCTGTTTCCACTTACTCGTTATTTTTTTACTCGCCGAAATCGAAACTATTTGAACTAAAAGAACATGCAGCTAAATAGAAATCGAGTAGCTAAGAAAAATTTTGCTACAAGTCCCCTTTGAAATAGGTCGAACAGAAGTTGAGATGCGTCATTTTTTCACTCTCTTTATTCGATATTCTTTTTATTAGACCTTTTATTATTTCGTCCAAAATTGGTTCTGCAAACTGAGTATCATCCATTTTTTACTGATACAATTTGTTAAGATCGAGGTTGAAAGCCGCTGCGGACTTAATGAACTTTTTGTTAATGTATTAAAGTGTTAAACGGATGGATAATGCTGTGGTATACTTGAATCAGTGTCCCTGCTTGAAAGTAGATATTGTTGGCATTAGCAAGGCTACTGAGCATGGGGGTTAATGGCTCTGTGAGTTGTTTGTTCTGGACTGACAACTGAGAGAAAGGACCCTGATTGTGATAGATATTTTCTCCAGCTTGATCTGGAGCATCTGTATGCTGCCTCCTCTATTGGAAGAGAGGGAAGGGAACGGTGTTAAATTTTGTTAGGCACCATCACATGTGGGAATTAATTTAAAACGAGTGAGATTTTTGCCTTTAGATGTCTTCATTAAATGCATGACTTATATTTGATTGATGGAGATTAGCTTAATGGTGCATTACTCGAGTCTCTCACATAATTAACCCCTCGATTGTTAATAATGAATTAAGATAATTTTTTTCTCAACCCTAGATATGATTTGAAACTGTCACATCGTGCTAGAGCTTCCCTTGTCACCCATGACCGCTATCCCAGTACCACTATTTGTGCTGACAACTCGTCCAGACCCGATGTTATTAGAAGGAAGACGGTATTGATTGTCTAAGATGAAAGTGACCGGGGAAGAGGAATCTAATACTTCGTTCTTTATGTCTAAACAAACGAGAATGATTGTTTATGAATGGTCAGGAGCACTCAAATCACTCATCGCCGCAATATCTTCAATCGGATGGATGATATTAGACTAGGTACTAAGCGCCTTCTACGCCTGTCTTGCTCTCATCAACCTTAATGTGCCAATTGCTGATTATAATTATGAAGTTCATTAAGGTGAAAGGTTATAACGATAATATATTTTGAATAAGGAATGTATAATTTTCAATATTACATTTACTGAGTAAGGGGAATCAGATTTTAAAATTAGGAGATCGGCACCACTATTCATAAGGGTTTCATGGCTAGAGCATCTGGGGAGTATTCCATTCAATTAAGCTCAGTTATATGGGCGCCTATGTGCAGGGGTTGCAGATATTGGTTTGAAGATCGAAGGATTTCTTCTGTCTACATTTTCGTTATTCTGGGTTTCATAAACCAATATTAAAATATATAGTAGATTACATCTAAATTTACCAATTTCAAACAACTGGCTGGAGGTGCCACTCTCATCTGGTGATTTTAGTTAGCATAAGCTGTGATTTTGTGCTGGTGTATTTCATAAGTGCGGATTAATTAACACAATTTATGAGAATTGCATATCCGGAGAATAATTTGACTCTGTCTTGTTGCCTCCAATCGCCACCTGTATCATCTTTTGAATAAATCGCGATTGATACTTGCAGATTTTGCATTCTTTTCCTATACGAAAACGTATTGTTTGATCCTATTGTATCTTACCCTCAGGGCATGATGTTACCAATTTAATTCGGTTTTAGCGAATTAAAATATGACATTGCTTCATTATTTCTTGTTGCTTAAGTCACTTTAACCACTAAATTGGTAATCTGTTGTGGCAAGCAGGATTATTGATGCTGCTACTAACTATATTAAAGTAGTATATTCAGTTTACTATCGGAATCATTCAGCTATCTTATTTCGAGCTAGCAGTAGGCGACAACTATGTTATTTCATCTTACTATCAATAATAAATACTAATAGGCTATGAAAAGGAATCGATCAAACATCTGGCTGAGACATCAACTAGCTCCAATTCCTACAGTTTCAACATTCACCGCGCCTGCCTTCTGGCGTCACAGAGCTACATTCGGGACTTGGAGACAGCGGTGGGAGGCGAGAGCAGTGAGGCGGTCTCTGCCGCGAGATTGAACTATACCAGCTCTGTGAAGTTGCTCGCAGCAAATCTCATCTCGAATAACCATCTCTTTGAAGGTGTGGAGATGCTCTGTATTCTGGGGATGCATATTGAGGCGTGTCGGTATTTGGAGACGTACAATGAATGGGGAACTGCCGTTTTGCTGGCTAAGGTGCGTTATAACTCATGTTTTGTGCCAATGACTGTAATTTAGTTTAGATCCTTTCCCTGATCTTGATCCATCCTTTTCATAGCACTATCGCAATGGCTTTAAAACCGAAAGTACTATGCAGTTATTTGGTTAAATAACCGTTTCATTGACGTATCTATTAATCGCAAATAAGTGCATACTGTTGTGCTAGGTATGTATGATGAGTTTGATGTATTGAGTTTTTTATAAAGATATACATTTAATAATTATAATTTGAATTGTAAAACTTAGTCGAAAGTGTAATATCCGGATATTTCATAGCTAAATATTTGATTAACGGTACTGTTAGAATAAGGCATAGAGAATTAACATATGTACACCGATACCTACCACTACGCTTGTCAGGGGGTTTGAAAATGAATACCAATGCTAGCCGGTAGGGAGGCCGCATATACGAATAAGAATGAATTGATGATCCGCTCGAAAATGAAGCCAGTAATAAAAATGTCCAATTTATGTTTAAATTTACCAAAATAGTTTTTGGTCTTAATCGGTAGTTTTCCTCCATTAAAGTCCTTGTTTTGCTCTCAAATCATGTTACGTGGCCTTTCGTCCAGTTAAAATCATCATTTTTTTCATATTTGCGGTTGTTTAGATTGATTTTGTGTTGTAGACAGTGAGATAATGCACTAATATCGTACTTTGTTGATATTTTCAGGAAAGAATTTTGTTTTCTAGAATTTTACTTTAACTATTCAACTTTGCCATTAAAATAATTATGGGTGTTAATCTCTTAAAATATCTGTTTTTATGGTCCAAGGAATATTTCTTTGCATGTATGTGTAAAGAACAATCAGACACTGACGACTTTTGTCTTTTTTTACCGGTAAATGGAAAAACACTCAAGAATAAATCTTCCTCGCAGGTTTAATGTAATGTGTTATTCTAGATGAAAAGTATTTATTTTCAAGCCTTCATTAAAGAACAATATCTGAGAGTGATTATCATACGGTAATATGGGTAGTCTAGTGTTCATTTGGGTAAGAAATTGGAATTTAATCCCCACTTTTCCGCAATCTTTTCTATGAGAGTTTCATGCTAATTTGTTGACAGTATTCCTCCAGAGTCATATATGCGCTTAATCATTGTCTAGGAGCGATTTGCTTCCCGCTCATCAAGCTAATACTGGCAATTTTGCAGTTAATTGGTTGAGAATTTTGTCATTTTGGTATCCTGTATATTTATTTTCTCGATACTTCTCATCATTCTGCATGGGTATTTCATACCTAATTATAGCACACTTCGTTTCTTATAATGCCACTAGTCTCGTAATTTCCCACTCACATTTTCCCATTTATTACCCAGAATCAATCTTGTCTATTCATCTCTGCTAGTGTAGCAGGCAATCAAAACCCCTCTGCAGCTTATGAAGAGCTCAAGTCTTTTTCTCCTAATCTGACATTTTCGCTTCCTATAGTGTATGCTAAGCAAAGAGGAGTGCGAAGGCGTGCTACGTCGTTGGGCTACATATCTTGCAACCACCGCAAATCGAAAGGTTAGCATCTTATTCAAACTATCTTATTAGCTTTGTGCATAAGGTCTATTTCCCTGTTGTGATTTCCTTCTAGACCTTAGCAATACTAGTCTTAGTATATCTCGGTCAACACTCAGCTGTCCTCAATTTACTGCATAGCCTTCGACAGTATCAAATTGCTGCGAGGTACATCGAGGCCTGTCAGGAGTGCGGAGTTGTCGTATCTGACCCCGAATCAGGTTAGTCATAATTGTTTCACATTTTACTCGTTTTCTGGTTAAAATCAACTTGCAATTATTAATACACTAACAATTATATGGAAGAAGTCCAAGGTGGAATTCAACCGCTTCACTCCAACGTGAATACAGAGTCTCGATATATACATACACCATGTGAAAATAAAAGGAGGATGCACCTTAAGCATATGAATCAATCTATAATCAAATCATATGCATGAATTGGGTCAAATCGATAAGCGTCAAACATCGTATCTACTTCAATTGGCTCTGTCGCCGATTTCCTGATTCATCCCTTTTAAGAGGAAATATGCTATTTAAAGGGAATCATTGGTTGCACTAACTTTTAAAACTGCGACTCATTACCCATTTTCTATTAGTTCTTTTCATCGATTTTAATTCTTGGAAAATTCCTTATTCGAACCCACTTTATTTATGAGTCTGTTCCTATCATTCTATCATTAGAAAATATGTCTGTTCGTCAACTTGTATGTAATCACATCTCCTATTTTCCATTAACTGAACCTCGGTTATTAGCCTCCTTTGTATGTTATCCTTTTCCATCAATTCGTTTATCACTTGACACCATATCTCAGGCAACCATATCTTTATTTAAGTCTTCCTGGGTTGTATAAATTAATTCCCGCTAGTATTGGTGATCCAGATCGACCGCAAACTTTTTTATTAACAAATACCCATTCAAAATTCAGCATTTTATTTTGTCATCAATTTTGGACCCATTGATTGACCTTGCTTTTTGTCGGTTATCTATTGTCTTTTTTGCGGTAAACAAACCTCCTAATCATAGGCCTTTTCTCCACTAATCCAATAAGATGTATAAAAAATACTCTCTTGCCTTCCCTCTAAGTTTGGTGCAGATTGGTGACTTGGGGCTTAGCCCTTTCCAGTCTTTTGAGTTTGCAGTTTAAAGGTGCAGGCATCTCAGAAGCAGTAAAAGCTTGGTGACGCTAGCCTCTTTCCAAAAGGGAAGTGAAATCGGCCCTGTTCTGCATTTGATATTTATCGAACTATGTCAAAGGCTTGCACTATATGGCATAATATATAAGGTTTTCTCTGGTCTTGTATATCAACTTTTACTTTCCCACTTTAGAAAATCTTCATTCACAAGTGTTTTTGGAGTTCGCTCGTTCTCTAATCAGCATGGGACAGCGGGAATCAGCGCTCTACTATGCAGGATTGGCAGGTGAGTTGGGCAAATCCCTACGAGATGAAATCGACTTTCTTCTGAACTGAAACTCCTCGCTCTCTTTCCCTAATCAATCTATAGCATTCCCCCCACCCCCTTCGTCTCCTCCTCTATTTGGTTCTGTTTTTGTGTTAACACGACCCCACCCGCGTGTTTTTTCATGTGGAACAAGAGGAAGGAGACAGAATATTTTTCATTAACCTTGCTTGCTACATGGAAATTTTAATTACTTTTGTGTTTTGTAATGTCCGTAATAGAGTGATCTTGTATTTCCGTTGTTTTATTTTATTTCAGTGGCTTATTCAAGTAGATAGGGGATTATTAACAGTTAAACCATTGAAAAGAATTTCATGGGAGAGACAGATTAAGCTTTTAGGATTTAGAGAGCAGAGTTTCTCAACACTATCACCCTTCATGTTAACTTGCTTGTACCGAGATGGCATAACCATCTATTCAACTTCATCAGCTTATCATAAGCTCGCATCTTCGTGGGCATGGGTTCACTCAGGAAACTAGAACATTAGAACTACGCAATTAATTATGCCCTTATAAAGTGGAAGTCGAACAAACTGAGGGGTCCAGAACAGTAAAATCGTCTAAATTCTTAAATCGACAGATAGACTCATTGACTCTCAATCTCCCATTGGATACACGTCGGCAAATTTTCACTGGCTAATACTGAGGACATTAATATTGTTTTCTCCTCGCCATTAAAAATAAACCTCAATTAATCCTACATAAGTATCATTTTTTACATGTTTATAAAAGCATTTTATATTTATCCTTTAGCTAACTTTTTGAGATGCAAACCCTTCGGACAAATGAATGCATTTTTACAAATTCATTCATTTCCTCAATTTAACACATTTAAACAAAGAATACCCCTCACATTGAAAAAGAAGACATCAACTTCAATAAACTACATATATTTCTTTTTGAAAACAAATAAATAAATAAAGTTCTGTAGAGTATAAAAGACCATGATAATCCAAATTATATCCCTATAACACGAGAAGCTGGGACAAATTGGCCTCCAGTTGAATATACTAAGGGTTGATAAGGAGAAGAGGGAATGGGATAAGAAGTTGACGACTGTTGATCCATGATAGTAATTCGTTCCTTTTTGATTCTGGCCAAGTAGTCACCATGGAGGCCAAACCGTGACCAGATTGCCAGTTGAGCTAGACCAACAAACATCACCAATGACCAAGCAAGGGTGAAGCAGGCTGTTCGAAGGCTTTCAGTCGACGCACTAACTTCCGGGTTCTCTGAACCTCCCGTAAAGAAGGACAGAATGGCATAGCCGACCAGTGGAGCAAAGCTCTGTCCTGGACGACCGAGGAGTGAGGTCGCGCCGAAGATCAGTGCTGAGATTGGTTGAGGTCGATGACTTAGGACAAGATCTTCATCCACTAAATCGCTTATTACTTGAGAGAGGAGTTTGCAGATACCTTCTGTGAAGATACGATTGCTGTAAAAGTGGATCAAATATAGAGATCGGTTATAAATCACTTTTGAGATGTGAGCAATTCAAGTTTATTAGTAGAGTGAATCTTCCAATGAAAATTATTCCTTAAGGCTCACTCCTTACTCTCTAAGTAAGCCATTTTCCCTTATCTCTTACCATATGTAACTTGGAAAACTAACTCTAATTTGTTCATAAAGAGTAAGCAGAAGGAAACTGTAAATAGAATAGCATCCGTCTACAAACATATTTTATTGAGTAATTGTATCGATTAATAACTACAACGACAACGGTTGCCTTAGAAAAATCTGTTAAAATTATCGAAAGGTTCCTAATAAAATACCTAATTTCTGATCGCTCAAATCAGGACTTATTTCAATGTCATCAAAAAGAGCTATCCTAAAGTAAACAAGAACCAAAGCTCTTCGAAATTAAAGATCATTTCAGTTAAAACGTCTAAAACGAATTTTTAAATTTCCTATTACTTTCCACCTTCCAGAAATGCATTTCTACCATCCTCTGAGAATTTTAAGGAATAAAATATGAATCTTTTCGGATAAAATGAATTTCTCATTTGCAAATTTTATAAGTTTGTCATGGTAAGCTTATATGTAGCAAGTAAATAATATTCGTATAATTGATATAGTTCTCTAGTAGTGTAGGTTGGATTTTCACCAATGGCAACAAGCAATTCTTTAGAATTGATTTTTTTGAGCATCATGCTCTCGGCTCGTCTCTCAGACTGAAGCCATCCTTCTTGAAACGTAAAGGTGAAAACCACCTTCTGCAGGTCTTTTCATTCATAGCATTATTTCCGTAAGTGTCTTTGAGTGTTTTTGCTGCTGAGCTTGGCGTATTTCCTTGATGAAATTCAAACAGTAAATCATGCCTGACATGCTCTTTATCTAGAGTGTACATTAGGGCTAGAAATAGTTATCAATAACGATAATTACTACAAGATCTGAAAGAAGAAATAATATTTAATTAATTATTATAGATAAGCATATAACGTTAACAAGCTAAATTGAAGTAATCGTGCCCTAAACATATAGCTCAATAATTGGACAGAACTTCTGTTACAACCTCATATATCTTACCAACGACTGTGAGTTCGAATTACACTAGCGCTCATCTATTCGAAATTAATAAAGACAAACTGAACCTGTTTGAAGTTTTAAAATGCTAAAGTAGCATTAACCAAGCGATAAATTACCTGGCCAAGAAGAGACTCAAAACCACGAGATTCGAGGCTCCAAAGAATAAGAGAATCACACCAAGAACGACCTTGACACAGAAGAGTCCACGTATAACGACATATGTACCATATGTTTCGCTAGCTCTCAGTAGGAAAACGTTGTTGATATGTGGTAGTACAAAAGATACACCTAGGTACAGATAGATCAACATATTAACAGATTAGTAAGCTGTATAATGTTTCAAACATAGATAAGTGATCATACCAAGTATTACACAGAATAAACTTTCTTGCCCAGGGCCGAGGAGCGTTTTCGAGAAGAGAGGAAAGAAGTTGCTATTGAAGTGACAGTGAAATACCTAAATACAAGGTGAAATTTCACTATATTTAAAATTGAATGTAACGACTTTAAAAACGTCCCCGTCTATAAAGTTGGAGGATGTAGCATTTATTCAAATATTACTATTTGTGAAAACTCTTTGACAAAGCTCTTAATGTTTAAAAAAAAACACTAGGCAGCTGTCCGTTAACTTTCTCCGGTAAACAGGCTCTCTAACTTAGCCTAAGTATTATACTCATCAAAATGGCGTATTTGGTCTCCCCGATTTCTACTTTGGATGAGGTGAGACTCTAAGTAAAGTGGCCCTGAAACGAACCTTTAACCATCCTAGAATTTCGAGTTGATTGCTGAACACTCTGGAAATCTCATTTAAGAATAAGAAGCGCTACATGAATCCCGTAACAAACTTGTTTAATTTGGAATTTTGTGGGACTGTAACAGAAAACTTTTCCGGGGTTTCATCATATGGGACATAATTGCATGTATGTAGAGGGATGGTTTCAGGCGTAACAAATTCATCATAAGCTTTTTGATAAAAATATATTGGGACGCAATCGAAGGACGATCGTATGACGGAGTTTTCCTATGGATAAATAGTATAAAGAACTACAGAACGGAGTTGTGAGGATTGAAATGCCAAATAACACACAAACACTTACGTAAAATGTCATTGAGAATTACAGAATTTCAGCATACAAAACACAACCAAACATTAGAAGGGGAACCAAATGACTATTAACAAGGGAAGACATCCGGATAGGGGAAACAATGACCTCTTTTATGACGCACTCTAGCGAAGTTCATATGCACAATTTCATATACTACACTGAATTATCGATTTCTGCACCACAATTATTGGTCAATCACTTACCACGTATCCCATTCTATACAGCCAAATTAATTTTTTTAATAGAAAACGTCTGGGTTCTGAGTAATTGTAGTGGCATTGGTGCATTATAAAAGCTCTGAAGGACGGAATACACAAAAAACGCCTTAGTAGATTCAAATCGCCTACACAAAATACGTGTTTTAATATACTTTTCTTCTCCCAATATTTCCCTCTCTTTATACATAATGAACTCCAAAAGAGTAAAACACTCAGATTGCACACTTTAACCTCAATATAAACACATTGGAGAGTAATTTATAAATAAATTAACCTAAGCTATAAAACGGAATTATTCAATGTTAAAGTGAAGTGAAATCTTTGAATAAAAATCGTTTTAACCGGAAGAGGGCAATTACCGATCCAGATAGATATCGAGATTGGGATAATAACAATTCAAATTAAAGTACTAACTTATTTGGTATTACAAGCGCTGTATAATTACAGAGCACAGCTTTTAACCGATCTTTCCCATCCATCTATAATTTATTATTTAAATACTTCCATTCTATGAAAACACTGTTAGATCAGCATAAATTTACGACAGTGTTAAAATTTTAAGAGAAACGTCTTGTGATTAAAGAAGCAGACATGACTAGAATAAACAAATATGATAATTAAACATGTGTAAGTCACCTTGGATATTTCACGGCAAAACACTTCGTAAAAATAAGTTGAAATTATTAATATCTTTCGAGAACATTACTAATCATATGAAATGCTTAGAAGAAGTAGTGATTGGAGCGATATTCAGACGGATTGGTACGTAAATATAAGTGTAAGAACTTCAAAGAGAATTAATATTAGATTTTCTCATTCCATACATCCTCAAACTATACGAATTCTGCTCTGTAAGTACTCACTTGTCAGTTAAGTGTTTTGCAACTTAGTCGTATGTGAGTGTACCGTTAACGAGTCTATATCATATGCGGTCCCACCCATAAAAGGTGCTGATAGCATATCAAAAGAACATGCTGTGCTACTAACCTGAAGAGCTTGCATCAAACTAAATACAAAGAAATTGGGTCGCAGGACAATTTGCAGAATTGAAATAAGCATGTGCTGAACGCCGTAGATTTCACCGCCCATATGATCCTTTTTAAACTCGTTCTGTGATAGTTGCTCATCGATATGAGCCTCACTGTAAGAATAAAAATCCATCGTTAAAATCAGATAATGTTGATAAAACTTGAGGATGAATTTCGCTACCCAGAAAAAAATGATGTTGACCTTCTTAAAGCCATATCAGCCAGCCATCTGCCACTAAAAAATAATCCCACCGCAGAAAACATAGCGACGAAGAACGCTAGTATCTGGAACTCGCGAGACATAGCACGAACTTTGGATTGAGATTTGACAGTATTGAAGGGATTTTTGAAGAGATAAGCGTCAGTACCGCTGTCAAACCACCATGATATTACAACCAGACCAATGGCAGAGAGAGCCTGGCCGATTGAAGCTGAACTACCAAGACGAGATCGGTCATTCTGAGAAACGGCTAAATCAGCCAGTAAGGCCCCTTTCATAAGATCTAGTATCGTGACAACAGTATCATAAGAGCAGAGGACAATTACGAATCGAAGACCAGGAAAATCGGGTAACCAATGCGGGAACCAAGTAGATAAAAATGCAAAAGCTAGAAAGGGACCGCAATAGCTGATGATGAGAGCTCTACGGCAAGCGATAACTTGATCAGCTGGTCTGTTGCCGAGATGGTGTTTATCAATTAGATAGCCAAATAGAGTGTCATTTATGGAGTTCCAAATAAGAAATACCAATTCAGAAAGCCAAAAGGAGAATTTCGAGAGTCCAAAACTTGAAACGAATACTTGAACATGATAGACGATGAATATGTTATGAATAAGAGATATGCAAAAATGGATAAATCCGTAGGTAGCACATATTTTAAATGGAATTGTGTACTGCATTCCGCAGCAAATTCGACATAAAGTAGATGCACTTCTTTGATAATCTAAAAGAGTAGAATAAATTGAAATCAGATTTAAAATATTCTAAAATATAATCTGGTACATAAAGAAACCAGTGTTAGTTTTAATTCACTTCATTATCAAATTTATTATGGAATCCATGAAAACCGTTTGATAAAAAAATACTAAATCAAAGAGCTAGCGTAAAATTTCTTCGCATTATACAAATACATCTCATACATAAAATTTTAAATAATATTTAAGCGATGTAAGAATTAACACGCATTAATAAACCGCCATTTTATAAGGACAAACATATGGTATATGTGAAGCAATATATCATTTGGTATATTCTTTAAGAGCCTTTACAAATCCAATGCAAATTATAATTTAAAATTTATTTAAGAAAAAATTTCAAATCTTTATTCAATGACATGTTTCCAAAAATTAAAGGAATTTATCGAGTACGAATTTTCATTGTGAAACTCTTACTTCTTAACCATCGTGTTAAATACACAAACTAATACATTTGGTAATTTATAATGCATTTTATTATTTATGGTGCATTTTAATATTCGAACGATCAGATGCATAACTTTCGCAGTATATTTTGTGATACATTTAAGAGATTTGATCTATGATGTACGAGGTTTTGACATCTTCACAAGCCCGTCGAGAATAATGACTGCTGATAATTTTAGCTGCGTTCCCAAAAGATATTTTGAAGGGGTTTGTGTAATAGCATTATGGTCTAGCGGAGCCACATCGGTCGAATTGATGGAATAAATCATTTCACTCATGTCGTTAAATCAGTTCGGGGGCGGCGGGCAAGACGCACCAATTTATCAATAGTAAATTGAGTTTATATACAAAATATTTCTTTGTTAGACGTCAGTCATGTCTCAGCGTGATGATCGGCATCTGTTTAGACGGAACCGCCTGTGGACACTGTAGGGGAGATCTAATCGTCAGTCAATCATTTCTAATCGATAGTTGATGATAGACATCTGCTGTCTACAGCAATTTGCACGGAATAATCACAGGTAGTGACCATTCCTGCTCAATGCCGGACACTAGGTTGTTCTAAATTTCATTGAGACCAGTTGATCTTATTTTTAAACAATGAACCCGGAATTATAATTAATTTGAAAACGAAACATTTAAGAAAATGTTTGCAGCTGTTCCCATTATTACCAATAAATACAGTTTGGACAAAGGGGTAACTAAATTATACCGATGATTTGTTTATTGGGAATTCGAATTCATTTTCATCTCATTGTCTTTATTAATCCATTGAGTATTTTCAAGAATACAAATCCCTAAACTTTATTTGAATAAATTTTGTGTGACTTCCGCATATCAACAAGGTGTCAGGTAACTTGAGGAAAAATGGTGAGTTATATTGCAATAAGATATGATCTCCACTACAATATTCATTGACGATTCAGTTGTGTGTACGTGTTTGCGCATAGATATCTATACAGTTAACAATCATCGCACAGCAACATCGACGCCGAGATATGATTGACGTCAAATGAAGAGTCCTTATGCATATAAACCCCTATTTATTCATCAGTAAATTTGTATGTATTACCGGCTACCTCTGTAATGATTTAGCGGCATGAGTAGCTTGACTTGTTCCTTCTTACTCTTCACATCACTTGATTACAAATATGTTCTATAGTGTTTTATTTAAAGAGTTAGAATATCCGGTTGAGTCCTGCCGTACTAACCACCTTCTTGCTAACGCAAGGCCTTCCTCGGAATCCGAGATCTGTTCCTTAATGCGGGAGGTTCCTTGGCGAAACGATCTTCTGGTGGAAATACGAAATTCAGTGGTATACACTTATGCATAGAAAGTTCAATAGTAATGATTAACTCTTAACAAGGGATGAAAGTAAAATGAGAGTTTTAAACTATACAATCGAAACTTCTTCCCAATCTAAGCGTTTAAAACCATATCCTTCAAAACATTGCTATAGATAGCAGATGCTTTTCAACATCTAGCGATGAGAAATGATTATCTGACAGCTGGATCTCGACCGCCAATAGGCGGTCCAGCCGTGTGTTTGCACATAGATACCTAAACCGGTGTCAATAATCACGCGGGACATGACCGACGTCTAATGAAGAAATGTTTTGCATACAATCCTAATTTGTTTATCAATAAATTTGGGTGGCTTCCCAGCCACTTCCATATTGGCCGGATATGAGTGACTTGACTTGTTCCATCTATTCGATCGATAAGGCTCCGATAAATATATCATTATTGAAAATGAGATTTGTCAGTTTTAGTCGTTTCATTTCGCTAACATTCAGTTGCCATTTCCTTCACAAATGCGTAATCATTAGTCTTTTTTTAATTATTCCTTATATTCCTTTCTAAGATTTAAAAATAGACTGCAGAGGGAATATCTTAAGAAAGTTTTAATAAATAGATATGAAAAAGGTTGATTTTGATATTGAAACTTAAAATTCATCTAACTATTTCAACTAAATTCCAATGTTTATTACAAGTACTTCAAAAATTATCACTTCTAGCGCCTGTCCATGAATAGGGAGCGTATATTGGACAAGAGCTTCGGTGGACAAAATATCTAATATATGACAAAAACATGGACGATAAAATCCATAGTTTTTAGAAAAGTTATCAATTCCTGCTCTCACGGAAGTAGGTTATTTCTTTGTTAATGCGCAACAATCAGCATTTTTAGGTATTTTAATATGCTTTAAATATCTTTGAAAAATTTTAAAGAGGTTACGTTGAAACAATTTCGATACTTTCGCAATTATGTATCTAAATTAACATTACTTTAATGATATCCACAATGTCTCCCTCCCATAATTTATGATTTAATTTACTTTTTATGTTCCTTAAAATATACAAATATGATTTTTTAAAGCAATCCAATTTAAGCAAGTGTAATGGTAATTGCTTGTTATTAAGGAATTTTATTAATCAACGTTTTATTAATTTTTTTCACATTTTTTTCCGAATACAATTTAATTATTTCCGATTTTGGTTCATTTTCGGCTATGAGCTCAATCGTTCTGGATTGGACCACAAACAGAAAAGGTAATTTCGTCAGATTTTGGATGCTATTTTATGCAGTAATTTGTGTTTCAGTCATTTCGCAGCGGATACAATTGCATTAAATTTACGGCATCAGTCTACCAATTCTAATTGATTTTGAATTGGCGTATATATTAACGTTAAAACCACCATTAAGCGCAATAATCCATACTTATTTTCTATAGAATTATAAGTTTGACACAACAGATGTTTGAGAAAGGTGCTAACAACTTTCGTTAGAATGTGGTCAAATTAGTGTTAAAGGAAAAATGATCAGATCCACGTAAATCGACGTCCTTGTATATATTCAATGAATTGATATCCATATAAATAACTCACTTCTATTTGGAAACTTTTCACTTTGAAATCTATTTGAAAAACAAATTTTTATACACGAATTTGAAACGCACGAATTTGACTCTCTCGCAAAGTGCGCTTGGCTCAAGCTCCCAGTTTCGTGATCTGTCTGGTGGTGTGATTTCTCAGTTTAAGGATTTGTTAATTAGAATTTTAAATATTGTCCCGTTACACGTATTTCATAATTCCTTATTGTTCGTCTTAGTCCGATTTTTATGCCTAATTGCGTCATTCATATTTTAAGGAACTATTTTTTCCAGATTCCTCATGGATGTAAACTCGCCTATTATTGATTCCGAAGAAGATACAGCAGTAAGTATTTTCGTTTTTAATGTTTTTTTCTTTTTCTGCTTAATTATGTTTATTATACAGTTCGACGTACCAATGTTGAATAAAATAAAACTATTTGACGTGTTCGATGATCCTCCTCTCATAAGTGATGACAAAGAAGGTCCGCTGAAAATTGATATTCCAAATCCAATTGCAGATGAAGACGATGAATCCCTCGGTTATGACAGTATTTTTAAATCCAGAATGGAACATACCAAGAAAATTGAATCTTACGCTGATGAAAATGATGATCGTGATGATTATGGGGTGACACTTACCGCTGAAGAGGAAGTTATTGGCACAAAAGAAATGGAGCAAGATGATTTGCCAGTGAATGATAAAGACGGATTAAGTGAAGGGGATGAACAGGCACCAGTTGACTTGGATTTAACAGTTAATGACACTGATAAAGATTCTGAGGGACCTGTCAAAAAGGTTTATGATATAAGCAGTGATTCATCTGTTGGTGAAGAAAACGGTGGTGAAAATCACCATCCGGAAGTTACTTTTGATGAAGAAGAAGAAGTGGAGGTGCCAACCCATAATGAAATTTTTGGCAGGTGGACATGTTCTGGTGGAGCTGCTAAGAAAACCATATCTACCACGAGTTCGGGTTCTAAGAAACCCGCAACTGTGTATGAGAGGGAAAAATTTGCCGTTCATAGTGAATCGCAACGTCTTATTCGAGGTAATTTATTAAAATTAGCTTTCAATTTTCCGTCTTAGAAACAAATCTTGAACTTCTTCACTACAAACCGAAGGAGTATACCTCAGTGGCGGAGTTTAAGAAAGCTCTTCATGGCGATAAAACTGGGCCATTATCGAGGCTTAGGCCTTCAGGGTAACCATTTCTTAATCTCTCCTAAAAGTTATATGTAGGACACAAGCGATAAAAGCAACTTCCCCTTTGAATGAAGCACAAGCATCGACCTCCCATTCACTGCGTAATTTTAATCTACCTGATAATCTCCCTCCTCCTAAACCCCTCCAGGCTAACGATGATGACATTATTGATTTACGTGAGTTTAATCTATTTTTGCCTAATCTTTTATTTACATAGTTCAAGATGACCAGCCTGTAATACTGGGGAAGAGGAGCCAAGCTGATGAGTTAATATCTAGATTTAATAAATTTGCAAAACCAGCTAAACATAAGGACAATGATCCAATTACAAAGACTCAGGAGTTTTCAATTCTCACTAAGGTATGCTTCTATTGGTTATGTATATTACTCGCTTTCTATTCTAGGTAGCGGATGCTGAATCTGGAACGGTCTCTCTCAAATTGGACTCGGTGAAATACAAGTCGACTACCAAGCAGTCGTTGACTTTCACTAATCGTCGGGAGTGGGCCAAACATAGAGCTGAGTTGAAGGAGATTATGCGGGAGAAAAAACTGAAACAATACGAGGAGCGCATGAAGGAATACAAACCTTCACAGTATTCAGAAATGTCTGGAGATAGAAATGAGGTAAGTTGATCTTGTTTCTGGAATTAATATCCTTCACTTTTATTTATTGATCATTACAAATCTGTTGCAATTTTTAATCTTTGGACGTAAATGGAAAAATTGCCACGATTTATCTATTGCTTAAGATTTAAGTCGTAGGGTTTTTCGTTCCCTTCTCATTGTCTCCCGTTACCCTACTGGGGACATTACTCAGAAATGTTTATACTCAAGTAATCAGTTGGTGGTACTCCTAACTTCATGTTAAAGTAAAAAGGGGATTTTGATATCTCGTAACTTTCTTTCGTGAGTTTTGCGCCATGATTAGTCTCGCATATTAATACTATATACCCTCGCTCAAATTTAGTTTTGTGCCCCTTCCTTCCATTTCATTTAAGTCAATATTTATTTCTTAGGTAAAGTTTAGTCTAATTGATTGAAAAATGGGCTTTTATTGTTCATATTAAAGTAAAACTTTGACAGACGGATATAGAGCTTTTGAAATTCCATCTACCAAACAGAATGGAAAGTAAATTATTAAGATTTATTTATTAAAGTTATGATTGGTGACTGCACCTTCCGAATGTGTGAGTAATACTTATGGTGATTGAGGACATTTGCACTTGTCCATTTTCGTAATCGCTTATCTGTATTTATTTTCATCAAATTTTATGAATCAGGTCACCTTTGTTTGACATTCAGTGAAAGCTCACATCTCAATTTTCACAACCTCAGAGACTGCTTGGTGGCAAAATTTGCTGTCTTCACTGCTATAAAGCCTTTAGTTGAACGTTGCACATCTAATAATGGGGAAAATATATGTATTTTGTTTTTTTCTGTCTTAAGGAGTAATTCCACTGTTAACGGTCTATTGGTATAGGTGAAAATTGTTTATTCACGAACCAGCAAGTAATATGAGGATTACAACAATTCTGTCCTTATCTATGAAGCGCATAGCAGTAGATATAAATGAATAGAATCATGCAGTCCAATTAGCAATGTAATGTTTCCGCACCGACGATTAGTTTTGAGCCTCTCATGTTCTTACCACTTAAGATGGATCTACGGCTGATGGGAATAACGATGTTTCATATTGACTCGATTAAAGAGGGTCTTAAGTTTTCTGATTATTTCCTCTTGCTCATTTCAGGACGAAGACTGGGTGGAAGAGGATGAGGAGAGTTTTAGCAGCGATTGTAGCACTTCTTTGGAATCAGAAGAAGAAGACGAAGAGCAGGAAGAAGATGATGAGGCCCCTCATGTCAAGCGGAGGTCCAAGAATCCCTTCTTGGACGATGAAGCTGCTGAAGACGATGATGGCGTAGAAGGTGGTTCAAAAGATGAAGATGAAGATGACAATGACGTAACTATGGATGATGTTGATGAGGTGAGTTACGGTTTTGTTTTAATGTGCGCATCTGCCAAGTTCGATGTCCTTCACTAACACTACTATTCTGTAGTTCATTGCGGAAGGTCGCCCGACAATTCGACCAATTCACAATGGCCACCTTGAACCTGGAGACGTAGATCTTTTTGCCAGTGACTCCATCACTCAGTCTGTTCCTTCTCAGAATAGAACCCTTTCAGATCGTTCATGGAATGCTACACCTTACAGTTTGCTCTTCAGTCAGAAACAACCGTCTGGTAGTAAGTTAAAATTAATATACAATCTGATTTGTTTATTATGCAAATTTTATCTTTATAAAACAGAACAATGGCCATTGGAGGTTTAAGATTGGAAGATGAATTTTAAAAGAAGGGAATACCAGCTAGGTATCCAACTTTGACCCTTAGCTGTTCTACAGCCTGTACCTACCTACGGATCTTATTCAGACAACAAGATAAAGAGAAGGAAAGAGAGCGGTAAGAGAAGCTTATTTGGAGAGGATCAGAAACCACAGGAGAGAATTTTGAGTGTGTGTAGCGGAGATGCAGGTGGCGGGTGTGGAGCATGTGTACATGGCTGTTTATGTAGTTAGACAGCCTGGGGAATAAAGGATTTAGGGTGGGGTAATTGGGTCTCGGCAAAAGTGGTATTCCTAATGTGTTGCTGAATTAATCCTTTGAGGTGATTAGGGGTATTACGTTTGTTGCTATCTTATATCGATTGAGTACAAAAGGAGAGATTTTATAATCGAAAATATAATCAATTTGACAATTAGGGAACCACTACAAATTCATGTCTCCTGTTGTATTCACTGATTAGCGGTCGGAAAGCGAGTTGAGCAATCATTTTTATCTCTGTACTCTCTATAGTACTAGACTCTTAATAGTAGTCTATTGATTAACGTATTAGCCTGCTAATTTGGGCATGTTTTTATCCTTATTTTCTGATTCCTACGTTCTCTTTTTACAGGTACGACAGATTCTTCGTCCCTTGAACAAACTAAAATTGAATATACTCTGCCAACAACAACGCAGACTCAAGTTCTCAAAACTCAAGATCCTGTTCAACGCATGACTGCTCTTGATGATTATTCAGGTTAGTTTTGGGTTATCTCCCTTGCAAATTGAGCGTAGCATATTAAGAGCAGTATTCATAATACTTATCTGAGTATATGATACATTGGATACGAAAAGAATAGAATTGTATCTAAATACAACCTTCCACTGGAATCAAATGTCTCAAGGCATTCGCGGGTGTTAACGGGTATTTTACTGAACTGTAACTCGAATTAATTAAAGGACCGCATGGAAGCAAATAGGTGGTAATTGATATTTGTAAAGAACAAAATTTTACACAATTTAATAAAGTATCAAGTTTTTAATCAAAATTATGATTTTAGTCACATTTATCCCCTTTAGTTGTTAAAGTGGAGCTGAACCTGACGCAATTCGACAGTGGTGGATCGAAAGGGCTAACTGAGGGACCAACTCAAACTCAACTTATTGATGATTTCGAAGATATCGATCCGACTCAACCTAACACCGTGCCCTTACCATCGGTTGATGAGTCAGATAAGCCGAAACTTGTAAGAATTCGGGATGCCACAACAGCGTCTACTGTTAAAGATTCTCGTATGTCAGTAGAATATTTACTTGATTCTTAAATCTCACACAGATATTATTCATCCTTCAGCCCAATCGACACAACTAGTTTCTTTGAATATTGTGGATCTAGATTTTACTCAAAATGTTGATTTTGGTGCAAATCAAACTCAAGTACTTGAATTAACAGTTCCACTGTCGAAAGACAAACTCGCGGCTGAGGAAATTACTCGACCCAAGTTAACGAGAGTTAGAGATGGTTTGTTTTTATTTTTCATCTAACCGCATTTTCCTCTAGCTTTAAATGCTCCTATCACCAATGAAGCGGAGTCCCTTCCTGATATTCGAGGTAGTTTAAAATTTTTCTTTCTCATTTTTGTGATAAGCAGTATTTAATCTGTATAGTATTTGTTTTTTTCCCGTTTTAGAACTTCCATCTGAGGAGCATGATTTGAGAGAAATGAGCGTTCCCAAAATGGACCTATTAGATCCTTCATATATTCAGTGCTCTTTCGCAACTCAAGCTGTAGATGAACCTCGAGAGTGGAGTCCTGTAAGCCATTGGCATAGTTGTTTGCAGTTGTAGATTATTGTCTCTCACTCATAAGTTCGTTTTAAAATAGAAAAAAAATTTTGTTTACATTCTTATAAGTAATTTTTGGTTATAATGAGTTCACATTACGGTTTCTACTTACGGTGATTGGGTGATCATTCTCACTTATCTATGGTAGTTTCTAGTTTATGGTAGTGGAGAACCAATAAGTAATCATATCTTACATACCTCCCTTAAGTGAAGACTTGATCATTTATGTTGGCTTTAGGAATTGGGGGAAACGTATATGAACGGTTTATATATCATTGTAACTGTCGACTTCTGTACACTTCTCAGCTTTCAGCCATGTCTATTTAAACATGCAAATTACATCGTAATTACCCTCTTTGAACTACATAAACGTTTTGGCTTATATTTCGGCGTAACGTTCTCGAAGGTAAACACCTTAATGAGATTTTGTCTGTCTGGTATATTAGTGAGTCATTTGTCCTTTTGTCTTCTCAAATCGAGAGAGATGAGAGAAAAAAATTCTGCGTTTTAGTTGACCGATTTGTGTTCTATCCAGACCTTTTATTCTCCCGCTTTTTGTAAAATTGTTCATATTCTTATAGTATGCTTTCATTATTGCGAGGAAATCAGGACACATATATCAGGAAAAGGATCTTTTTGTTTACTAGAATTTAACCAATGAATAAATGAATGACCGCTTTCAATGGTCAAAGGTGATCTGCAATAGCTTCTCTATGGGATTCGATAAATTACAGTGATTTGTAATTTATTCAAAGCTTACGATCACATTATCAATTTGACTCTACACATTGTGAATGGCACTAGCTTAGGAAGTTTTCTCTATCCTGTGTTGGTGGTCTTTAAGCTAGAATTTCTTGCAACAACTACTTTCCTCAAATAGAAATTCGAGCACGGCGGATGGGGGGAGAATTCATAAAGTTGGCTGATAAGAAATATAATATTGCTTCTCTTCCCACTGCTTATTTCCATACACCTTTAAAATCAAACCTTTTACTATTTTTTGGAACTATTACTTTATACTTTGCCCTTTTTAGCATGCTTAATTTTGATTGTGGTTTTGATAAATCGTAGAGAGAATCGTGAATTCTAATGCCATCTTCCACCACTTTTTCTTAAATGGTGATCGTTGGTAAATGTGCTCTGAATTAACGTCAACTCTTGTCTCTATTGTTTTCTGCTTTTCTTAACTTCAGATTGAAGAGTCCCATAAACCCCGCAAACGTCTTCGACACAACTCAGGCGATGATTCCGATGGAAACGAAGAAGCATCCCTCCATCCAAAACGCAGAGCAACGATTGAACAGTCGGCTCAACCTCTCGAGGAAATAGAGACTATTGCGGGTGAGATTGAGAGAGTAAATTCTGGATCAGCTCCTGTGATGGAGGTTGAAGAAGATTCTGAGGCCAATAAAGTTGAGGAAGAGGGAGATGACGATGGAGAAAGACTTGGGGAAGTGGATTCAGAGGAGGAGGAAGAAGAAGGAGTCGAAAATGAGGCTGAGGAAGAGTATTCTTCTGGAGATGATGAGGAAAAGGAATACTTCAAAATGATTCAATCCCAGATTGAAGATAAGAAACTGGAGAAGAAGCATCCTAGGTAAGTGTTAACTTCCTTTTAGTCAACTTATTTAAATTCGTATCCACTGGTGTACTGAAATTATATCGCAAAGTTGAAAATTGTCACCTGACTTTCTGTTTGGCTTAGTATTAATTAGGTCTCGATCTCGCGATTTCCTTCTTGGTAAACGTGCTTGTTGACGCCACATTACTGTGTCTATTTTAGTTTCTTCATGTTTGCTCAGACTCAGTTCTGGAATTTGTTTAACTTGAATATCGGCTTACTATTTAAGATATTTGCATTTAGCCCAAACCTTCAGATTTCAATATTCATTAAGACATACTTTACGCTCCGATTTTATTTTATATTTTTCATATTTAACATCCATTCTTTTGTGCAATTCGTTAGTTCAATTAATTTTTTGTTCCTTTATTTCCTCTAGAATCAACTCTGATTGAGATAATCTTTTGTGTAGATATAGTGAAATATACAAATTTGGTCACCTCTTCGTAAAAATAATCTCTTTGGAGCCTTCAAAGCTTGAAAATCTATTAATCTCAAAGGTCGGGCTTTTCTCATTATCAGATTTCCAAAGTAATTGTTTCTGTTCGGCAAATTTTCTTTTCATTCAGAGCAAAGATAAGGTGAAAGTGTTTATTCTTTAGATGCCTTATATCAGGTAATTCTGTGAATATTTATTTACCGGGTGCTCAAAGTATCAGAGGACACTTTTATTTTTTTAAGTTAAACTATCCACTTAAAAATGAATGTTTTGTTATGCCAGAATATCTCATGGTAGGTACAATTATAACTGTTGAACTGAAAAGACACGTTGTAGTAGTGTCTATAAAAGCGAAACAAAGGAGTTTAAAAATTGCAGTATTTTTGAAAGTCAACAGATCTTTCTTTTGCAGAGTTAGAAAGGAGCTTCTGAATGAAAAGAATGGAGAGGAATTGGCCACAAGGAGGTGAAAAGAGCATTATCAACGCTCTACCCCGCCCACTCAGAACACCTGAGTCTTTGAGAAGAATGCATGACATGATGAAAATCATGAGAAGTCAATGCGACACCTTGCCAAAGATTTTCAGGGGTCTGAAGGAAGAATAAGGAATTTTGTTTATTGGGACCGCGTATACAAATTATGTGTTCTTAGGCGAGGTCGTCAGTTTATGTGAATGAGAGAATAGTTTAATGCGTGCAAAAGGACTCTTAAACAAATCGAAGCACCCAAAAGACCAGGAGTGTCTTTGGTTCTTCTCCGACAAGGATAAAAAAGTGAATTCAAGAAATGATAGGTGGCTGGCTATGTGAGGGCGGACTCTACCGAAGTTCCAGCAACGGTGGTGATTTTCCGTGTTAGTAGTGAATGCCACATCATGACTCCTCAATTTTTCCCACATCGCCTTAGAGTGAATGTGGATGCGGAGACTTTAAACTGTTGTTGTTAAGTCGCCTCGGATAGACAGCGTAGTCGATATATCTTCCAACAAGATTCGGCTTCATCCCATGAAGCTCTCAAAACCAGTGATTGGGTAGCCGAGAATTTTCTTCATCATGTCAAACCAAACCTATAGTCACGTCCTAACTCACCAGATCTTAGTCCTTTGAATTATTACGTGTGGGGGAGGCTTGGTTGAAAAGAAAGTTAATTAGCATCCCTGTTGTAACAAAATAGAAGTCCCGTTAGTAATCTGTCAGAGCCAACAATCTAGAAAACCCGGTAATATTAGCAACTTAACACAGAAGCCAATAACTCACGGCACATGTTATAGTAAACACGCGTGTATTCACGAAACTCCCACTTAGTCGGTGTCGGCTTAAACAAATAAGCATAATTATCAAGTGTCTTTTATCAGTGGGGAAATAAAGAAAGAAATTGCATTTTTATTCATAGAAGAAATATTGGGAGGGGGGAAATAATTATCATTTCTTCTAACAATCCCCATAACACCAATTCCTCCTCTCTGATGGAAACGGTAGTCTGAGCAATGGAGGACATCAATAAAGATCACCCGATGTGATCAAAGCTTGCTGTCACTTTCAGACTCGAATTGAGTGGGTGATAGAAGCCGAAGGAGAATATATGGGGAAAAAATTTAGGTTAATATTATGTTATTGGTTTTGATACAAGAAGTTGTAAGTTTCAACTATTTATAATTTCGTCTTCTCTTAAGGTGTCCTCAGATGAAAAGAGAGCACTCCTTTGAATACCCCTGCCACATTACTTATTGTTGAAAGCGTTGGATATTTATATAACTATGAACATTTTTTGTGTCTCCTATATATTTCAATATACTAAATCAAAAGATCTCTTAATGCGATCTGTCGTTATCAATCTTTTTCCAGATTCAGACCAGCCGAGTTCATCGACGAAGAAGCCGAGCTCTCGGGGGATGAGGAGGAACGTGCCATCTACGGAGATGAAAGAGACGAAGATCTGGATGACGAAGATGACGCCGCAAGTCTAAAGGACTTTGTTGATGAAAACGAGATCGACGATCGCACGGGTAAACTTCGGCGTGAAGTAGAACGAGTCTACAATCGGATCCAGGAAGATGATGATCAAAGGAAGCTCCGTTACCTCAAGGTAGGTCTCCACCTAAAACGATGCGTTTTTTTTCCTCCTGAATAAATTTTTTTTAATTGCTCCATGTCCATTTTAGGAAATGTTCTTTGAAGATGGGGATCTCTATGATGAAGAAGGCAGAGCTCGAAGACGACGTTTCAAGTGGAAAGGTTTGGGTAAGTGTTTTGTTGTCATTTTACTCAAATCACATCAGTAGCGTTGTTGCATTTGCGATATAAGCAGCTTAAGTTAGACATTAGTGCATGGAAATCAGGGTTGGGGATTCCGGAGATTTGTATTTTCCTGTTATATCTACCACTTACCGACGGTTTTGAATAGACTTTTTAGCATTGGTAACCCGCAAGACGCCCGTGTATTTTGCTTCATCCATTAAGAGCATATTAGTACGGATTTTCTTTTTTTAATTTTCCAATACGAAACATCTGGATAAGGCTAATTAACGTGATTTTGCAACCATTCTTCGATTTTTGTGTGTCACAAGTTAGTTTCATCTCACTTATGTGGCCGAAGGATAAATGATATCGTGGGTCCCTTTCAAGAAATCTTTCAAATAACTCGGACGTTAGACTATGCAAGACGCGAACTTCATAAATCGGTCTAGACACCAACTTCACTCGGTTTGTTTATTCTGGCCAATATTTTTTAGTAGTTTAGAGTTCAAAAGGTAATTAAGTATTTTTCTCATTTTCATTGTGAAGATCATCACATACTAGTTCTGTTGTTTAAATTTTCCTCTAGTGTTTCCAAGGGGGGCCCTTATGACTATCTTTCTGCTCTTAATACTAAACGTCATCCCATGAGGTGGGTTTAAACAGCCCTTATTTAATTGACATTATGATACAGTGCTGTGAATAATCCTTAAACAGATATATTTGGTGAAGTTGCCAGCTATTAGTATAATAAGTTCACGAATATTTCGTTAGCTAGAATGTTCTCATGTACTTGAGTAGGAAGAGGAGCTCACCTGTTTGACGTTATGTTTATCCATTTTGTGAGACAACACCAAAATGCATCTCTTAATTCAGTAGAAATTGTTTGGCAAACGGCGTATTTGAAATCGTTGTGCTTTCATTTCAGATGATGAAGATCCTTTCCCACTGGGTGGCAAACGAGTGGATTTTGGCGCTGAAGAGGGAGATGAAGAGGAGTCTGGCATTTCCCCTTTAGGTGCAGCCGGTTTTATGAGCAGGGAATTGCTTCAGGGTGTCGTTGTAGAGGAAGTTGCACTTGCTGACAACCTCGACGCAATACCGAAGGATGGAAGTTCACAGGCGACAGAAAACGCTTCTGAGGATACCTCTGCTGCTGACGATACTCAAAATACTTTGGATTATTCCGAGAGTCTTGTAAGCTCCTTTCCTGAATAATCTCTGTTTTTGTCATATAGTTATCCGCGTTAGGTAAAAAGGTGATCTTCCGTCAACAATCCGTTTCACTAACTTTCAAGTCACCCAAGAAACGGTGGGTTATAGATGTTCGTCAAAAGACCCTTCCAGGTACTTATTTTATGGGCAGAAATTTGACCATTTCGTTCGAGACGATGTCTAAATGGTTCTTTTCTTGCAGGAATGCTCCTGAGGTCCTCCTCAACTAACGATGTTCCTCTTTTAGAGAAACCTACGTTACTATCGAAAGTGGGTCCTGCTGATTTTATTTAAGTAGCAATTGATTGCTCTTAATTTCAACGACATCATTTTCACTGTCTTATAGCATGGTTCATTGTTAAGCCGTCCAGCTCCTGTTCTACCTGTTCCAGCAAGTTCTCGTTCCCTGATGCCACAGTCTCGACAATTTTCTCCAGATATGGAAATGGATAATGATGTTGAAAATGATCCGGGAGTTACAAATCGAGGCCAAGCTGATACCACGGCTTTTGGACTGCGTACAAAAGTTGGTCTCTCGTGTTTCAGTACGAGAATGAATAGTGATGTTACTCCCATCACAAATCGATCGCATTTTATCAAGCCTGCCACTGCACAGCCAGTGAAAGGCGTTTCGGTATGTTATGTCTTAGTTTTACATTTATTTATCTATGGTCGCAGTAAAAATTGAAACCGTTGCATTTTTGTTAAGTATATATCTATATATATAGAAGATATAAATTCTATTTAGAATCTTGGTTCGACTTTTGCAGTTGTGTCCAACGGTGAAAAGGTTTAATATCTCTCATTATCCATCTACATAAATCTGTATACAGCTACCTTAATACACTAAGTAATAATAACTCGTGATTGACGGAGGTAGGGGCTAAAAGGCAAGATTTTAGTAAGAATCACCTAAACATGGTAAGAAAATGTTGTGGCTCTCATTTTTGGGGTATAATAATAAGAGCAGGATACTAATTTAAGGAAGAATGAAGAATAAGCAGTAGTTATTGGCGATTCTGGTGTAATCGAAATTTTCCTGTTAATTTACAAGACGCCAAAACAATTTGTTTTTGTTTCTTTTCGTTTCAGCGCTCAAATAGTCTTCTCAACGAGGCTCAATCCACTCCTTTGAATAAATTAACCTCGAAAAGTATTTTTAAGTCCCTTAAGTAATCTCGTATATTTACCCCTCCCCACGAGAATCATATTTATATGTAAATATACGGTAATCAATGTATTTTCCATTACCACTTTCATCCTTACTTACTTTTTTCTGCTGATTTAAGTCCAATACGGTTTTTAGGAAATATTATATACCACAAAACATTTCTGGCAGTATGATTTAGTAATCACGCTAATGTGAAGGAAGTTTGAAAGTAATACTTCGAGAGCTTAATGATCTAGAGATTTTAATTCACCTTAGTCTTTATTGTTATTTTTTCTTAATTTTCGGGAAGATGCTGGAATGATTTGAAGAGCGCCAAAATTCAGATTAATTTGCTTCACAAAATTATTTTGAAGTTCTTTAATTCAGTAAAACAGGTACTCACTAGACATGAGTACCATTTCAATTTTTGGTTGATGAGTCTCGCCGGTATAAGAAATATGTCTTAGAGGTATGAATGAACATTAATTTTGGAAAGGTGCATTACTTAATAAGGTGCATTAATAATAATAAGGGAGGATCTCTACTTTTGCTGCCTGTAGGTTCAACTATGAATGATAATATCTTTGCTCATAGAAGGAGGAATGTTATAACCGTTTTATAAAATTAATCACGACTCGACTATGGTCGTTACAGCTCCAAGACAGTAGAGTACTGACAGGTAATTTTCTAGGAAAGTGGTTAGGTGAGCATTGAGTTGAAGTAATGTAATCTAGCAACGTTCACAAGTCAGAGAAAAGGCGACGAAAAGGCTAAACGTCAGTATAAAATTCGGATAAATAAGGAGTACAAACATGCAATTTAAAATATATAAATCAACACACGAAGGGGGGGGGGGTATACTCACCCGCACTAACAGGTACGAGTCGATAGAAAAGCGGAGAAGGATAATAGTTAATATTATTGAGGATTGGAACTTTCTTAACATTAAAATGGGATACAATCAATAGCAAAATAACCGAGGACACAGATGGTGTCTATTTTTGTGGCCTATTAGAAAGCAATGACATTATTTCAACGAGGAATGGATACTAAAGAAGGGATTCTACGACCGATTTCGAGAATTTGTAGTAAATGTGGTCCCAATACCATTTCGTAGTTCAATCAATGATTTCATTTTGTGTTACGCTCAAAATTTCGTTTTTAGTTCCCATTTTGTATGAGAAGTTAGCAGTGGTCAACAACGGTGCTAATCTGATGTAATTTTTCGTCATTGCACACAACACATGTCGGTAAGTGGCTGCTTTGGCGTAATTGCCCTATCTCCTGCTTGCGCACATTTAATTAGTGTCCAATTTCGCATGATAACTCGTTCAAATTACATATTGGCGTAAACAGTTATGATCATAGTTCCAGTTGCAATAATTATGCCAAATTGGCTGCCCCTTTATTCTAATTCATTAGAATGCCTTCAAAGAATGGAATCATAGGTAATAAATGAATTCGAAGTTCTTTATTTCTGATCAAACAGGATTAATTAATAGAACCGAATTTCAAACATGGCCCTGTCGGTGCTTAATTTACGAGTTTAAACTGTTTTTTCCCATCCTCTCAAATGAATAGTAGGTCTTACATGTTTTTGAAATGTATTAATCCGTAATTAGTAGGCTCTAACCATGTTTTCTTTAACTGAATAAACGATAACATGTATAATTACCTAATGAATGGGGAGTAAATGAGACTATACTCCGTTTGAGAGAACGCTATATCTTTAAATAACCAATGTGATTTAAAATTTAGATTGAAGAGGATAGGGAGAAGGCGTCAACCACATAACTGCTAAACCGAAAAAGAGGTTATATTGCAGGCGTTCGAAAAAGGTACGAAATTGAAAAGCAACCAAAAAGCTGAGTGATGAATCGTAATAATGTTTAGCATTTAGGAATGATCAAAATATTTTCAAGCTCAATTTAAAACTAAATCTCTTCTTAGCTAGAGGGTTAATACTCAAAACTGGTTTTCGCTTTTTCTCCGTTTTACAACATCTCCAATCACTGAATATGGCGGTCTACTCATGATTTCCGATATGACAGACATTCTCAAATGTAGATACTAACCAAAAGCTTTGCTTTTTACCCTTGCAGTAACCAAAAATGAATATTTCAGTCGTGCTAATACCACATGATTAATGTGTAACCAAACCATCTTTGAATTTTGGCATTTTGTCCGAATGGTAAAACTGTCCCATTATCAGAATAACAGTGTGTGGTTTCATTGGTCCTTTTATAAATCCCTCGTTCTTTAGAGGGAAAAATTTTGTACCACTCATCTCTGGAATCGCTTTATTATTTTCCACAGTACAGCAAAAAGGTTTTTACAGGTTTTATAAGAATTTTTAGGTAAGAATGAGGATTGGGATAACTCAAAGCCAAAGACAGTTATCGTCTTCACAAGGAATAAGCTCCTAAATGATGGATTAAATCATTTTCTTACCAAGTCCTTCCTTTAATGAAGTATTTTAACTAACACTAAGGAAAAGGAACTCTGCAGCAGATCGTTTCTTCAATATAAGGACATAGTAATGAATATTGAAGGTGGTATAATCGCGTCCACAAATGATCAACCAAACACTTCATCGTTATCTTGCTTGTAAAGATTTTTCGGACTTATAATCAGTACCAGACAGGTAGTCTCAGTGAGAGAACTTCTCAACAAACATTTTCTTATATCTCTTAATAGATCTATTAACAGAAATGCAGTTTATTCGTATTGACTCAGTTTTGCAATAATTGCATTTAGCAGTATTATGATATAGCCAACTTCACTATTTTTTTAATCTGGTAATAACTAACTGGCTTTTGGATGACAAAGGTATAAAATGCCCAGATGTCCCAACTTAATCAACCATTTAGCCAACTCTAAGACATCATGGATGTAACCCATAACTCAGGTACCTAAGGGACAAATTCTGAAGTTTGAACATAGGAACGTGACACCGTGAACTACATCTATTAAGTATAATGCAGAAAATCTTACGGATTCAAAGTATTAACAAAATGCAATAATCGATGCCTCTAATTTCATCCTCCACCTGATTCTCCCTTCATCACTTCTTCGAAATATTGTATTGTTCCTTATGTTTAGATATTCCTAATTGTTAAAATTTATAAAATTTATTTGCTTTATCTTGAGTGATAATTTTGCCTATCTCACTTAAACCTATCAAGATTGGATTTTTATTTGAATAAAAAAAACAAACGATTCGTACAAAATACCATTTTGTGATATCAGGAGGTAAGAATGGTAAGCTTCAATAGATAGAATAAAAAATTTCGGTTGTTCACAAATGGGATAATCTAGTACCAGACCAACTAAATCTGTACAAAATTGAAGACCGTTCAGAGTATATTGATTTGTCTGAATATGTTCAATATGATTTATACTTTATTAACAAATAACAACTTACTGTTGGATTAACTGAAGTCAGAAACCTGTTGAAAATTAATAGATGTAGACAACCAGTATATAAACATACAAAACTCACTTTTCTCTGATTTATTTCAATTGTTTATAACCCAAATTTATATGAAATACGTCAGTGGAAGTATTCCACAAATTTCGTCATTTGCTTAGTTGTTTTATTTATAAAATCCGTAAGTGACCCTAGTGCAAAAATTTTAAGTGCAAAATGAATATATTGCACAAAATTATCAAATATTTCACAATGAGAATGGACTGATCGTAAATGTTTGGGCAAATTTAATCGGAGAAGATTGAAAAAGGTTAATTGATAGTAAATTTTTTGGGAAAAACAAGAAATTATTTGGCCTACTGGGTGCGTAACAACATTATTTCATTGGATTTATTGAATGTGCATTTCTTAAAATGAATTAATGTAGAGAATTTGTGTGGGAATGTCAGATACTATTCACTTACACTTGATAATTAAAAAGAATTGACAATAGGAGACAGATTTGAGATTTTGCGTGGAAGGTACCCGTTATAATCTAATTAACCTCCCAAAATAGCCTACAAAAGTCAGAATTCAATGGCGACATCTCAGAACTCATTCACGCACAATTATCTTTACTCCAAACTTATACAATGCAACAACCCCACAATGAGTAGTTTTTGTTCATTATTCATTTTTATCTGAGAAAAATTAAATTAACAGTTTATTCATAGTTATTCATAACATTAGCATATTTGTTGAAATTTGCTAAACGGCAGAGTCGTTACACTGTATAACATTGGAGTAAAGCCTACGATCAAGACAACTGTGTGTAATTGAGTTCCGGGACCTGTCGCTATTGAATTCTGACCTGCCACAGGTACTGCAAAACCCCAGGGATATATATTTTGTTTTGTAATTGAATGCCGCCCTTTTCTTAGGAGACTTTTCGATTAAGTGGCTGCTATCTAAAACCTTATGCGTCAAAGTGGTTATTTGACTAATTATCTAGGAATCAATAATAGGTCATTAAATTTCGAAAGACAATAAACGTGAAGGCTGCATCTTAGGAGTCTGTAGTATCTGCACGCTGACTCATACGTCTGCTCGGTCACTCTATTTATTGCACGACTACTGGTCCATATCTTTACTCTATAGCTGTCAATGATCGAAGGATGCGAGTTTGGCCAACTCAACTTCCTTACCATACATTATTTCGACAGCTCTTCACAATCCGGATTTTCCCCACTAAGTAATGGCACCTCTTCTTTCCTACTCTTTCCTCTTTTCCCCTCTCATCTATTCTCAATTATCAGTGCACATTTGTCTAACCCACCTCTTGGTCTCTTCATTCGACAAAGGTTCTTACATCCTATTAGCCTTAAGGAAATCATTGTTTCTATGCTTTGGAACTCAAACCCAATTTGGTTTGGCTCTTAGAGTAGCTTTACTTAAAAATTGATCTATTTTATTGATGAGCACTCCATCCTCTGGAATTAACCTTGTAACAATGTAAGAAAGAGATACTGCTCGTTAGAACTTTAGTATTACAAAATAGGAAAGATACAGAGACTGTGACTGAATTACTTTATTGGTCTCGCAAATATTACATGGTTAAAAGTAACATGGAAGCACAGGATATAACGCTTAGTATATCCCCAATTATATGATGGGAAAAATCGATAAGCTACTTAAAGGTTGAGTCATAGGCGTAGATAGAAAAAATAGTATACGTTAGGTAGATATTGGAATGAATCGATTGGTAATGGTCATCTGCGGGTGAAATGCAAAATTATCAACATTCTATGGATTCCACAACAGGTGAAAAAATTTTTAGACCTTGTGTGAAAGGATTCGGATAAAAATCTTCTTTCCATTGAAAAATCCTGTTAAAAGTTAAATTACCATTTAACCTCATCCAAACTCATTAAGATTTTATTTTTATATTTTATTGCTCTTTCGAACGCCAAGTATTTACACTGTGCATATTTGATCCCATACAGAATTCCGGAGATGTAATAATCGAGTTGAATTTCATGATTTAAATGACCAACTATGAGGTAACTTTAAGGGTTTTTAAACTGAATTCTGTTGCATTGTATTCAAATTCTGGAATATTAAAATGAAGTGGCCAGCTGAACGCATTTTCATGTAGAAGTAATAGAGTTATTACTGTCTTAATAGATTTTATGAACTGTTTCAGTTGTACCCTTAATCACGAAAGAGAGTGATTTGATATTGATGCTATTTAACTTGGATAAAGCGGTCGGTAATCGATAATAATAATAATTGGTATGACTTTAAATAAGTGGTCAAAATATTGCTTGCTCTTTAAAAAATGTCATACGGATAAAGCTTCGAAAATTTATATTTAACAATATGAATCACTTGGTATTGAGAAAGTGTCATTAAATACAAAAGCAATATGCAAGCTGATAATCGCTGTTATTTTTCCAGATTTTTCAGATGTGTCTTAAGTAAGAAATATGCAAATATTTGTTATTTCTCCGGCACAGTTCCAGGAATTTGTTAAGCCACAACAATTTCCGCCACATGTCGTTGTCTAATAAAAACCAAACTCTGTTTACGTGAACGTGTCAATACTTCGTTTTATCGTTTGACGTTTTTTTAGAAAAAATGATCAATAATTCCTATGATCAGAATTCTCCCGCAACACATACATCTTTGGTGAAGTGAACAAAACCTAAGTTAACTGAAGGGATTAGTTTTCTATTTCCTATCTTGAACCGAGACGTATCATCTCTATCCCTTAACCAGACTTATTAGATGCACACTGGTGGGTGCCGAATTAGTGACGTCTGACTTTGCGGATACTCATAACTGACTGCTACATCACTGACAGACAATTACCAGCGTAATATGTTAACAACATCGGTCTATGACACATGATTATTTTCTTTCACTAGAGAGTTCGACTTACTTCTCATGGAAGCGCAGTATTAACGCTTCCCGCCCAAAACATGTCAGCTAACTTACGCTAGTAATATTCAAATAACCCAACTTGTCTAAACATTAACTGTACACCATCTCACCTCAGTTAGTTGACTGATGCCTCAACTTTTTCAGTAACAATAAGATTTGTGATTGTGATTTATACTTCTACTCCTCCCGACATTTCCTTATTTCGTTAAAACAAGATGATTCCCATCCTTTATTATCATTTAATTAAATGCACCATGTCAACAAGGGCATGTTATGCGCGTTATCGTCGCATAATTAGCAATTTCCTGCTATTTGAAATGTTCTTAAACATGGGATAAATTCTATTCGACACATGGGATCAGTAGCCGATTATTTCAATTTCGCACCTATTTTATATGGGAGCCAATGTAGGATAAGTACTGTTTAGACACATTCCTTCAAAAGAGGATTGGGTTTACTTTTCCTTTAAATGTGCTTCAGAAATTGTAACTAGGATGAGGTGATTCAATAGATGTGAGTATGCCACTTTTTGATCAATTCTCAAAATACCGTAGCGTGCCTGAATGCGTCATCGCCGAACATAGTTTTGTTTACGTTCATATCGATTTCCTACTAGTTGGTATATTTTAGTTTTTGGTTTGCATCTCTGCGCGTTAATAATAACTGAAATACATCTTATTTTTATTCTCCAACTTGGTATGCAGTTCAAATCTTCGATACTCTATAATAAAGTATTGTTTTTATACAAGAGATAGATTGCGTGGTAAGGTTAACTGTATTTAGTCTGGTCATGTTAAAATTACGTTAGCCGTATCCCTGATATTCAAAGAAAAGTATATCTGAACCCAATGATAGATTTAGAAAAAAACTCTTGATGAAAAACATCTACTTCTCGATCCCCTTCCATTAACTCATTATTTAAAGTTCACTTTATTCGGATACTATCTACGATGAAAAATTGTAATTTATTTGCCTTGTCATGGATAATAAAAGAGTTAGATGTATAGTATTATCCTAAACCTCTTTAACCCACATTTTTATTTTTCTCTTAGCATCTCCATTTTGCCTTTTTCATTTTATATTAAATTGGCCCCATTTTAAATTAAAACTACACTTAAATTCAACCCGAAGGTCTTCAAATTTCTATTGGTTAACTTTATTGCCTTATCGGGATATGTTGTGATGAGTCATGGCTATTAAAAACATCCGACATGACGTCAAACGGATTGTGGACCAAAATTTGCCTTTTAGAGACAACCGATGCAACGCAGCCAGTCCACGCGAGTTTGAATGGTGAATTTGGTTAATTTTCTATTGGTCAATGTTTCTGACGCTCTATTTCGTCATTCTGAATATTGTCCATTTTATTACAATTAAAAAGCCTCATTGATCACTCTTTTGTTCAGTTTAACAAACAAATGGAACACGCAAACACGAATTTAAAACTAAAAATAAGTGTTATTAAATCAGATCGCTTTATTAGATTTAAATAAGGTTATTTCCGCTGTATATCTATTTACTTACTAAGGCAAAACGTGGTATAAATTTAGCAATTTTTCATATAAATTAAAGGAAATGAAGGATTAACAGAATGACTGGGATCCTGTATTCCGTTATGGCTAATGATGAACAAGAGGAAGCGAAGTTAATAGTTATCTACTTCCGAAACGCCTCCCATTAACCAATAAATATTTGTAAAACAACTTTTGCTCAATCAACCTGTCATAATTAGTTTCATCAGTAGCATATTTGATCGAGGAAAAGATGTACGTTTGATAGTAAATTAAAAGATTAGGGAAAATGTCAAAATTTACATATTTTATAGTTGCCTTACTTAAATTTGTCACAAAAATCACAAATATAGCTTTATTCTTTAAATAATCTTTTTTACTTTACAGATATTGCTTTGATCTCAAGGAAAACTTTCCAAGACCTGTCAGCCAATCCGGAATCAGCTGGCTAGTCTTCAGTACGATTGGTAAATTCGCAACTGTATTTAGGGTTGCTTGATTGGCTGTCGAATGTCTGATAGCTTTTCTTCACTGAAGGGACTTGCAGCGTTCGCAACTTGTTCGCCACGTGGGTTGTTGTTTGGTCGGCCGGCTGCTCTTTGAAGATGTTTGCCCGAATTAAGAGTTTCCTGAAAGATAACCTCTTTGTAATTTTGACCATATTTGCCGTGGTGATCGGTATTGGTCTGGGGATCTTACTTCAGAGAACGAATCCTAGTCGAGAAGTTTTATTATGGGTTGGTAAGTGATGCCTTTTGCCTTTTTACCACGAGTATTTAATGCACCAACCGATAACGGGGTATTGTGCAGGTAGCTAATTCAACAATTTGACACATTACTGATTTTGACCACTTTTATTCCAACTTTAAAATGCAATTGTTCATGTAATTAAGCATTTGCATCAATTTTTTAAATACGCTTATTAGTATACGATTTTTAGGCCAATTTATATTTTAACAAATGAAATATTTTGAGATGCAGCCTGGTAAAAAATGAAAAATCAATTGCTATTTCTATTCAAATGCAAATAGTACAGGGATATACGCGGCCTTCTACATTACTTTTAGTGAGGGGAGACGAAAATGAAACGTAACTATTTAGATCTGAAAGGTAGAGAGCTTCAATTTTTATTGCTGCTACTCTTGTAGATGGTTAGGCTTTGGTTTTTAATTTTATTATGAATTAAAATAGTGTTAATTCAAATTTGTTAGAAAGCGGATACGATATCTGCATCTGTGTACATGTAAATAAGAATGGATTGAAACATAATTTCTGTCGCCATGGCTACAGAGCTGTACATTGATACAAACTAAGATTAAGAATATTATTATCGCCTATGACAATACAAAACTCGCAAATTTGGTTCATGGAAAAGCATTTGTATACGGGGAACAGCAGCATAGTCCAGTAATGTACAAAAGAGGGGCTGGGGTTGAAAAGGGGCATACAATGAAGTTAGGATGCCGAACGTCTTACCTTATTCGAATTTTGGAAGCATTAAGTTATCCTATTTTGATTAAGAGGTATAATTCACCATATGATATCCAAAACTTCTAAGCTCACTTTTCATGAATTGACCCCCGATTTCTGATATTTGGAGTTTTGACTAGGTGATTTAATGAAATGGTTGGTCATGCTACTTTGAATCACTTGGATCTTCTCACATTCAAGATCAGGTAGATAATACCTGCAAAGCCATTCAAACATATCTTTACAGATTGGGCCATGAATGCTTAAATTTACAGATTTTTATGCGCCTTAAGTAATTTAATCAATATCTTTTTTAGGTATACCGGGAGATCTCTTCATTCGACTTCTCACGTTGATGGTTATTCCCCTTATTGCAGCTACTATCATAAATGGTACGTTGCTCTCTATTTGCATGTCTAACTTATACCTCGAATTCTTGTTTGTTGCCTTTTATTTACGAGCATCATCAACCTAAAAGTCAAATTTTCCAGAATGTGCATAAGATATTTTAAGCCAAGCACGATTTCCGGTTTATTTTAATGCAGTGGCTACGATCTTAAGATCTATATGTTGATACAACGGGCGTTCTCGCAATTTTGATGCTAAATTTTTAAATGGAATATAATTATGTCAACACTTAGATAAACATTTTCGATTTTATTAAGAAACCGTGTAAGATGCCTAGAACTTCTGATTGCGTAATCTTGATTGTGAGGAAATAAAAGCCTAATTTCGAATCTAACATGCAAAATTTTACTCCCTCTTACAATCAGAAAAGAAGCTGGGCCATGACTCGGATCATTACTGATAACTGGATAGTTATGAAATGGGGGAAGCGTTTAATCAAGGAATTAAAAACGTTTATGTGAATTAAATGGGGTATCCTCTTCCCTTCTCACAAAATTTAAATCTGGAATTTGTTTGTCAACCTAATGTAGCGTGTAACAACTTTGCATGGATAAGATCAGCGTTATAGACAAAGTGACAAACCTGGGATATACTACGATATAAGTAGAGTGTGGACTAAAAGCAGTATGCTTACACACTGCGCTCCGTTTTCTGATTAATGCCTTTGATCAAGAACTCTCTCTCTCCCCTGATGTGGTAGCTAGCATTTGATGAGCAAGCGTTCTATTTGCTTTAATATCCGTTTCATTTATAAGTTAAAATGTAATACTGAGTATATAGCTTTCATATATTTACTAAGGGCTGTTTAAGGGATTTCAATGATCTATTATTTACGATAATGTTTTTTTTCTTCATTGCGAATTTGAAAATATTTCACCATGTGTTCATTCCATCTGTAGTGATATTCTTCTTTACCGTTCCTTATAACCGGAAATTGTTAAATTGCTTTGGTTGTCTCTCAAACCATTATCGGTATTTCCAAATCTCATTCACCTAGTTAACCTAAATATCTACTGCTTTGTCATTAATAACGTATCCATTTAGCAAAATAATTGGAAGTCGGTTTCATTATCCCGAGAACAGTCAGCAAAATTTTACTAAGGTGCTTGCACCATTTTTTTGCTATTTCAGTGACTTCAACTTTGGATCCGAAGGAGAATGGAAAGATCAGTGCCGTGACATTTGCCTTCATCACGACCTCTAATTTTACAGCCGCTATCTGTGGCGCTGTAGCTTGTCTTATTCTCAAACCAGGTTAGTTATAATCTTTTAGAATCCCTGATACCTGGTTTTAATTTTGTGTGGGACCATCTCATTGGCTGGCTTAGTATTAGAACAGATGATCATTCCAACTTATCGATTCTGTAACGACTTTTATCTATTGACGGTTTACAAACTCTGTTTCGAGTAGAAGGGGTAGTAATAACATCTATTATAGGCATTTATAATAATGTATGTAATGCATTCATAGTAATGTGAGAATGTTATGAAGTTTCTTTTGTTTCTTTCCTTCAGGTCAACTGACAGCTAAAAACGTTTCCAACTCTAAAAAATATTTCATGATGGAAAATTCAGTACAAACTTCCGACATCTTTGTCGACATGCTCTAGTAAGTCTACTTTAATGGCGAAAGTTTTTATATAATTTCTCGTAGTCTTCCAATTTCAAGCAGTCTAAAATGGTTAATTTCATCTTGTATATATTTTTTATTTAAGAATCGAACCGCGTAAAAAGGGATATGTAGATTTAACATTCTGTAATATGAAGGTTTAGGTCTTATTTCTACGAACTGTACTTCGAGCTCCACCGATTGTATTTTTCTTCATCCACAATTTCTTCTCACAGATTATAAATGGACTAAATGCCACTACAGTAGCTTACATCTATTCTTTTTATTTCAAGATGGGCGACAATCGCAATGTTAAGACAGTATCAGCTCAATAGGTATGATAGTTCAGCACACTTATTCCTAAAGCGTATAGACCTTTTGTCCTACTTAATTTTAATAAGTTCACTCATCAACATTTAGTGTATTTGTTTCCTTCAAACTGGTATAATTTTAATTTAACACAAATTCTTTAGTGATATTCAAAAATTTAAATAACATCTGCCGTTCGTTGAACTGAAATGTGCTTTTTTGTCGTTATTCTTCTTCGTATTTCTGATTCTATTATTATCCACAAACATTTAGATGCATATATTTATTGTCTCGAATTTTAAACTCCAGGGACAATGGTAACTCAATGAAATTTTAATGTTATGATTTATATAAATAATTAACTTAATTGCTCAGATTGTTAAATATTGATTTTTCTTCTTTTAGCAATCTCTTCCCGGATAATCTTGTTGGGGTCCCGCTATTCCAGGTAATTTTGTTTTTTGTTCTTTTAGTTTTATAAATTAACTATTAATTACCTTAAATGATATAATTACTTTGATGGTGTTATATCTCATTTTTACTATTAGGTGTGATTAGTTAAATATTAGTATAGTTAAATCAATTTTATACCTGGATTTGATCGATTTCGAATCTGTCAATTTTCTAGGCGCAAACTGCCTACAACAACCCAGGCAATTTAACAGGGCGAACAGTGAAAAAGATCGATTCTGTAAATATGCTCGGTAAGTAGTTGCAGATAATGGCACGGAAGCTTTTATACTTAATATTTATTAGGAAATGTAATCATTTCGTCGACCTTTCATTTTAAACCTCGATTATTCTTAAATGCGGGTGTCACTCTGTATTGTCTGATAAATTAAATCTTGACTTTAACGCTAAAATCGTCAACTTTCTAAATTCGCCTCTTAAGCTTTTAACAACTCTTACTTTTATCTTTGAAAGAGATTCAATATAATAAATATTACTTAAGTAAAGGAAACTAGATTTTCGTTATGGTGAGAATAGATGCTAAGTAAAATTAGAACACAAAATCCTCTTTCGTGGAAATCACAATGATTATATGAAGATTCAAATTATCTGAAATCGTCGCACTTAAATATAGCTTAATTTTTGGCGCTAATTTACCCATTGGGATAAAAGAACTGAATGATTATTTTTAAGATTAGGTTAAATTATTTTTATTTCACTTATTCTAGTGTTTGTCTAATTCCTGTTATGCTTTAATCTCTTATTAATTGATCGGATTCACATATTTTATTAAGTTTTTATCATTTCTTGCGATTTAACAAAATAACTATAGACAAATATTTATGGCTATTTGTTCATTTAAAAAAGTATGTCAATAGAGGGGAAAAAATTATCGAATAACTCTTGGCTTTCCAGGTCTTCTTTTCTGTTGCTTCGCGTTTGGCATTGCTGCGGGCACCACCGGTGAAAAGGGAAAACCGTTCCTCGACTTCTTCAAATCACTATCTGACATCGTTTTCAAAATTATGAACCTTTTCCTAAAGTAAGTTCCTATTCCCACATTGAGGCCCATTTGTTATCCCAAAGTTGGGTCAGCTTGAATGTGCAGGGACCTTAATCATCCCACTTAATTCGGTATCAATATCCAACTTTAAATTTCGAATCGTTTGAAATTAATAACTTTTGAATACTAGTACCAGTGTAATACGGTTAATAGAAATTGTGAAAATGTGTTTAAGTGGATAGGATCTTACAAATTTGGGAGTTAACTCTTTACAAAATAGGCTTTTCTTATTAGTATGAGCATAAGTATATGCGTCTTCCTTTTCTTACTAGTTTGGGTATCGTTTAAGACATAATACAATCACAGATAGGCATATGTGAATTTTGTGATTCTCTGTTACTCAGGTATCTGCGGGGACAGATATTGTATTCCGACTATTCTGCCAAGTCAGATCAAGAGGTCTATAGAGGAAACAGAAACCACCAAGAAAGAAAAAAAAAGTGAGGACGTAACTAGAAGATTTAATGCCAGAACATGAAAGGATCCGAAATCGGGCAGCACAGGATATAAATGCACAAATCACAGAGACAAAAGTCTGAGCGGAAGATAAAATGTTAAATGAATTTCTATCATTTAAATGTTCACTTGCTGGTCACTACAGTTGAAGTGGTGTGGATGACTAACCTCTCTGGTCCATTCCGGCCAACAAGAGAGGCGGTAAAATGAGAGTTTCTCATAAGAGCTGTTCCAGGATACGTTCTCTAAACCCAAGGCAGACGTTGTGAATACTTCTTTTATTGGGCTTAGGTAATTCATTTTTAGCCGTTTTGACTATCGGTATTTTTTACATTCTACTGAATTTGGTTAAGCAGCAAGAATATAGTTGTTTTATTTGGCAAACTTGAATTAATCATTTTAAAAGCATATTTATTAAAACACCCTCAAGATTTATCTAAATATGCGTATTTCACAATTTTCAAATAAAATCGATGCAAGTGAAATAAAGTTTCCGTGAGTTACCCTGATCAATAGTCTTTTTTGATGTGGACAAATTAAACAGATGAAAGAGAAGTAGGTAAATGAACGATCCTTGAAGCCCAAATCCACTTGGATTCTAAATGAATTTTTGCTAATTAGGCCATTTTTCTTCCGTTTCTGCTATTAATGTTATATCATAACCGATAACAAGGCGAAAAAAAATGCGATTTATTACTGTCGGAAAGGAATAAAATCAGTTAACGGAAAGTCTAATAAATGATAAAAGGAAGTGGAATCAAAAAGATGTCGAGATCAATGTCAGGGTTTTAAAAGAATTGGATTGCGAAGCAGATTTTGTCTCCAATATCCACTGCTAAGTGATCGGTTGTTTAATTATGATGGTTGGTCTTGTCACTTTACCTCTTTTTTCCTCTCAAGGTTGGGAGAGCGTGTTAATCTTAGGCGACTGAGATGTATTTTGTCACAAGTCTTCCCTTTTTTCATTTAAATTACTTTCCGTTCAAATAGATTCACTCCACTCGGTGTCTGTTTCATGATTGCTGGTCCTATCGCAAGCGCGAAGGATCTCGCAAGCACATTCAGCCAGTTGGGTCTTTTCATGGTAACAGTGCTAGTCGGTCTCCTTATCCATTTGGTTATCATCTTTGGCGTGTACGTCATCTTTACCCGTAAAAACCCCTTCCGCCTTCTTCCATACACTTTCAAGACTTGGCTGATTTCTATCACCACCCTTGCTCCGTAAGTTGAGTCAATAGATTAAATTCATTATGTTTTTCGTCACTGTATTTACCTCTGCTGTTAATGGCTTCTAGGGTTGTCGCGATTCCGGACATGTACGATGCAAGTGATCGATTTGGCATTGATCTACAGTTGTCTAGGTTTGTTGTTCCGCTAACAGCGGCTCTGAAAGGTGATGGTTCAGCTACGTTCCTCGCTGCTTCGGCTCTTTTCATTGCCCAGCTGACAGACACGCCGATAACTGCTGCGATGGTGGTCATTATCATGTAATTTAGTTTAAAATAGCAATAAAGAGGTGGTTTAACCCTATCGGACTAATTAAATGGAATTCGTAAAATTATTCCACCGTAAGTAATCTCATTACGGAAAACAGGTCAATCGATAGATAAAAATTCTTAAATGATACAATTATAGGAATTTTGAATATTAGATAAACCCAATCAAATTTGGGTTCCCTCCTTTAATACGAAAAATATGAATACAGACGTATTGATTGAAATGGTAGGCTAAGTTATTTTTGATCAGATTGAAAAAAACAATCAGCATTTAATTAAAGAAACTGTTTTCGCTTCCATACCTTTTATTCTGTTGCTACTTAAATTGACTTATTCGATACCACTATCTGTAAATAAAACTATCTTTAATATAAACTTCCAAAAGAATAGTCTGTGCTAATGCAAATGAAACAGAACGAGGCAAAGTTGATGGGTGCAGTAGGGCTAAATTTGATCTTTAATTTTCCTTTTGACGGTGATCCTAATTAAACCTGATTTGTACTCTTTGCGATAATTAACTAGAAATGCATAATTTGCATGCATTTTATTACTTAGCTACAAATTGAACAAATTTCTGTGAAGAAAACTGATGTTGTTCAATCCCTTCTGCTTTTAGATTGTTAAGTGGCTCAGCCGTCTTCACAATTCCAAACATTCCAAGTTCCAGCCTGATCATCTTAGTCACCATTCTCTCCTCTCTCGGTGTTCCGGTCAATTACGTTGGCCTTCTTTTCGTCATTGATTGGTTAATGTAAGCCAAACAATTTCCATCCAACCCAACCCTTAGTGCAATCACCATAATTTCTCCGAACGGGGAAGGAGGGGG
>CAADRB010000046.1:89520-139708 GCA_900708905.1 Hymenolepis diminuta | reverse complement strand
TCGAATAGAGATAGAGAATGACGCCAAAGCTTCATAAGGGATGTATTTAATTTATTCACTTTTTAGGTAATAGGTATAGTTCATTATATCGTGTCCTAATGTTCCAGACTTCAAATAGAAGGACTTGGCCCCTGGGTTATTGAAGGAGTTTATGTACTCTATGTTAAGACCCTATTAACCAGTAGTAGTGAAGCTCACTATAGTTCTGTTAGGCCTTTCTACTGCTAATTGAAGTGTCCACAGTATTAGGCCGCTAACCATTAAGCGTGAGATGGCTAATGGTCTATCGCAGAGGCGCTTAACTGGCAGCCCCAATTTACTCGGAGTAAAAGTTTGGAAAAGAAACCGAATATGCATACGCTGTGAATGCAAGCCCATTGTTTGGGCGCATTGAATCATATCCGACCTAGACTGGGGTTAGCCAATGAAATCAATATAATAGACAGGGATGAATGTAGATAGTTACGAAGCTCCTTTACGCCAATTGATGAGTAAGATCACCTTAGCCTACTCGTGTATAATTTCTTATTTTGTCTTCAGGGATCGTTGCCGAACGACAAACATCGCTGTTCTCCATCTCTACACTGTCGCCTTTACACATTTCACATGTAAGGGCAAGTTGAATACAGTGAGACCTGGTGAAGAGTCTTCGACAGATTTGAAAGGCATGGGCGACGTTGAGGAGAGTGTTGGTGCATCAGTTCAGTTGAAAAAAGTTAACTCATTGAGGGAAATTGTGTAAGAGAACCAATTCTGATTTATTGTGAATCCCGTCCTGTTATGATTGTAATTTAACATTCATCATTAATAAATGTCGTTATGTTGTGTTTTAAAATCTATGGACTTGGAATTTCGGAAAGTTGTGCCATTTTTCGTGGCGACGCGTCTGAAGTCATAGCTAAATATATTTAGCTAACTTTAAGGTTAGTAAATTGAACCCCAGTTAGGGGGTCTAAGAGAATATGTTTGGTGCACTCGGACGGAGCTCATTAGCTCCACCCCTCGGTCTGCGCAGCATTATTGGTCATTGGATTTCTACACTCAGACCAGGGTATGTAAGAACACTAGTGAAGAACTTATCGCCGCTAGCCTAACATTTATCAGATACCCAACTCTACGTAAGAGGATTTTTCTTTTTTCAGACAAAAATATATTGGTTGAGCTACAGATCTTGCTTTCTCTTTCTGAGGTCTGAGCGGAAACTGAGTGTTATAAGAAGCCCAAAATTAAGTTAAATAGTGGAAAGTCTAACTCTAAACAAATTGCAAAGAGTGAATGAATAATTGATTAGTCATATTCTCATAAGGGATCGAAAGAAGTTCTAGAATTTTGCTGATGGATGGAGGCCTAAACAAGTTGTTCATCCATTTAATCGAGTAAATGTAAAACTCGTGCGAAGTCAAACTGTATTGAAATAATCAAAAATTTTGGAACAAATTTTATTCAAATCATCAATTATTCGCTTAGATTGAAGAATAGAAATTGCCATTTTTCAGGTATGTGAAAAAAATGGTACTATTTTAATCTGCGGTTGGGTTCACCTTCTACCGATATATGAAATTATATGAGTGTGAATAAGTTTGAAAATTGATTGAATTTCACTTTTTAAAATCTTAATCCTTGCATGCTAATTTGTATATTACATTTTGCTATTTCAGTTGATACAGACTGATTGCGCAAGGTTATTATGGATCAATCGCTAGAATAGCCGGAATTATGCTTCAGTCGTGTACTTAAAAAACCTACTTCTGGATTACAAAGTCTTACCTAATGTTAATTTAGTAGCTCCAGAATGCTGATTTATTACTCATTAAATGGAATTGTGTCAAATGACTTGATCAGTAATTAAAGTAGAAATGGGCTAGAATTTTTAAAGATCTTATTTATTGAAATTCACTTCATTGATCAACGCGGAAAAGTAGGCGGAATCATTTTCCCAATCAACTACTGTTGGGAAAAATGTTTAAAAGAAATTAATGTGTACCTGGTGTTACAAAAATAAGCCCCTGACTAAACCTTAGTACAACAATCTTCCTGTAGAATCCTCATGTATAAATTGCCATCAAAGTTAGTTAGATTAAGTCCAAATCAGTGGGAACACAAGAGTTATCTTGTGGCTAGAGTCGACTGAACATAGTAAGTAATTGTGAGCACGATTGGCTCTACGATGCATGAATATTGATCGTCGATTGGTTTGTTAGATACGCGATCCATTCCACGCCGCATTCTCTAGAATGTTCCAGCACGCGCAAGATCCTATTGGACAGCTTTGGTTGTGGATGTAAACTGATTATCATTTATATTTCCCCATCCTTATCATGTCCTTTTTGTAAAGTAGGATTCATGCCTTGTACTACCTCCGATTGTAGGAACACATTTATAACCCATTTGCTAATTATCTCTGTTAAATCTATGCCAGATAGACCATCTGAAAGCCCAGGCACTTTCTGTACTTACCCAATAAGACTTAACCCCTTACTCTGCTGGCTTCTAATTAGGGTAGATTGTGGCTGGCAATGGACTTGAAATGGACTTTAAAACCCAAAATTCATTAGTAGCCTACTGAACTATGACTTCATGAATTGTTATGACTTCGCCACACAAAATGCTAAAAGAAGTAATTATTACTTCTCCATTTCCAATATTTCTTCTACGTATGAAAAGGAGAATTTCCTTATTACTTTCCCACTGATAAAAGGCACTTTGTAACTATGCCTATACCGACCCTTACTGAGACTTCTAGTCTGTCACACTATAATAGATTCTGACGACATGGTGATAAACTCAATCGAAACTGCTAATATTGCGGCCATTATTCGAGACACCATGGAATAAATGAATTTATCGAAACTTTATAAGGGTCCAGAAGACTGCGTTAAGAAAACCGATGAGTTTCATTATGAGTCCTCCCTTGGGGAAATATTTGCGACGTGGTATGCTCGGAACCAGAACGTCTATGAAAATCGAATAGCAGGGTTGCAGGATGAAATAAGAATTACTACTGTTCCAGAAGTTCAGCAAAAGTGACCATGATCTCTACCTGGTCTATCTGCTACGGCTTCCGACGGAAAACTTGACTTTTGGGGAGACTATCTGAAAGTGCGATTTGTTTGGTGACAAAACCTCTCTTTTCAATGGGTGTTACAGGTGCCTAAGTTTGGCCGTATGCAAAAGTGAAGATATTCACAAGACACAGGCATTATGAATCGAATGTGCAACGCATTCTCTTATGGGTCGCAGAAGGAGGACCAATTCAGGTGGCTGGTATTTATTCAGGATTTTCGTCATGAATGCAGAACTTCGTTTGAAATTGTTGTCTGGTTTCAGATAAGAACCTAGATGTTATGTTACACGATCTGGTGGATGAGTACAACAAATTTTGAAACCTCATTGCCTACTCGAATGTCGTTGAAAGCAATAAAACTTCAGTATGCCTAATCAGGAAACCTGAAATCGATCGATCGGCTGAAAATAACCCGACGCCGCAGCTTCAGACACGACAGACTTATCTCGATAACCCAAATTATAAACCAAGGTGCTGATTTTGTGGCGGTTTCCATCTCCATAGAGACTGTCCTTTCTTTAACCATCTCTGTTAGGACTCCAATTCGTACGGACACAAGGAAGGACGGCATACCTACCACGATGCAGGTTGATATAAGTCGACGTCGCTATGAAACTCTATGCATTAATGGGGTATTTCTTGAGTTGCAGGTTGACACTGGGTCAGACATCACCATAGTTTTCAATGAGGCTTGAAAAGTATCTAGTGCTTCAGGTAATGCAGTGCAATTGTCGGGAGCGATGAAATGCGAGTCCGCCTTCAAAGGAAAAACCGCTTCCACGGTTTTTTATGTGGCTGATCACGATATCAATCACCCCGTGTTGGGCTGGATGGACATGTCCAATGTTCTCGAACCGAAAATCCAAAGCGTAATCTGCCAACAATGCAAATAAGAAATGATGAAGTCATTAACAGCCGCTTTTGAGGACACTTTGAGAAGTTGCACACGGACTACAGCCATGCTATTCCTAAAATAAGGGGCAAAGATCAGTAGATTTAGAATAGATGGACGTACATGTGCAAAATGAGCTGTCGCAATTATAGTAATACGAAAGCCGAATGGGTCGCCACGTATCTGCGCTAATTTTTCCATGAGACTTAATTCATCATTGGAGGATAATCACCATTCACTACCCGTAGCAGATACACTTTTCACCATCCTGAATGGTGGAAATTTCTTCTCGAAAATTGACCTTTTAGATGTATACTTTCGTAGAATCGTGAGCTTCTAACGATCAACTCTCATCGGAACTATTCCAATATACGAGACTGCCTTTCGAATCAATACAACTCCAGAGATTTTCCAATACATTATGGATAGAATGATATCGAGGTTACTGGGTACGGTAACTTACTTGAACGACAAAATCGTAGTTGGAGATTCAGAGTGGGCCGCGTCGAAAAATATGGTTCCCAATATCGGGCTGGCAAATTCCAGTTTTTCCTAACCTCCTTCCTGATCCCGATGAAAGTCATGCCATTGCCAGGATGCTCGCTCTAACAAATCTGGGTGGCTTCTTTCTTTTCTTAGTTTAACATCTTATGATAATTCTCCCTTACCTACAAACATAGAGCTTCCAATAATCAACTCCTGCACAAGGATATGCCGCAGGAATAATCACTTGCCTGTAAAGAGGCTTTCGAGAAGCTAAAGTCAATGCTGAATTCGGAACCGTTACTGGCCCACTATGATTCATTTTTGTTAGTGTCAGTTATCCTCCACATTTTTCCAGATGATTCTGAAAAAGCGATTGCATACATCTCCCGTACTGTCATACCGGCAGAAAAGAATTACAGACAAATCGAAAAGGAAGCCCTGGTCATTATAAATGCATTATAAGATTTCATAAGTAAATATAGGCTGACGATTCATACTCCTAACGGGTCACGGGCCTTTGTTGACAATATTCAGCTCAGGAAAAGGGGTCCCAGTGCATTCTGCAAACTGTCTTCAACGGTGAGCACTTATATTAACGGTATCAGATACCAGAAAACAGAGGAGTCGATTGGAAACTCACTAATATCGGCAGAAGACGTGAAAGGTGCTATCCTACAGCAAACTTTAAAGTTTATCCAGTGTAAGTGGCCTTCATTTTCACCGAAGGGCGATCTGCTTGAGCTTTGCTGTCGGTGAGACTCCATAACACTAGTTAGCTCTTGTTTGATGTTTCTGGATAGAGTTATTTTTCTTTCTATCCCTGGAAATTTTGTCATACGGTAGTTTCGCTAGAGCCATCCTGAAATAAGCTAAATGCAATTTATAGCCGGAGGATGTGCTTGCCGGTCAGCCATAAACAAGAACAACGAATATTTCGTAAGTCGGTAGACAGAAGAGAGGCTTACAAAAAGCGGAAGGGAGAGAATTATAGAAGAGGTACTGCAATTATCTTGCTGAGATACAGATCAGCATCGTATCCTGCAGTAGGAGAAAAATCCTACACCAATGTGTCAATGGATCGAAAGGTGAAAAGAGTGCACGAAGCGATGCTGCCGAAGAAATTCCCGCCGGAAAGGAGGAGGTTTAGTCAGAAGAACGGTTGTGGTGATTATCAATTGGGTCGTCAATAGGCAGCTGCGATTATCACAAACCGGCACAAAAGCATGATTTATGATGTTGAGGTCGGTAAGGACACATGGGCCCACCACCATAATCACTTCTGTCTAAGACAAGTGTTAAGCGTTATCTTTGATTATATTAGCTACTTGATAAGTTTAATCTTATTTATTTTTTTCCATTTAGATCTCAGGTTATAGCTTCAACGCGTGCAGTTCGAACAAGGATGAAACCTTCTCGTCTCCAGGGCGATCTCTTCTCGAATATCTATGGGTGAACTGCCTATGATGGGAGATACAAGTTATTTTCCCCACTTCCAATATTTCTTCTACAAGTGAAGATTGGATTTCCTTCATAATTCCCCAATGATAAATGGCACTTTGAAACTATGAGTATTTTTCTAATCCGATACTGATTAAGATTGAGTTTCATTAGTACACGCGTGTTTACTCCGCTATGGGTTACTGGCTTTTGTGTTAAGTTGCTATATTACCAGGTTTTCTATATTTTTTCTGCGAAATTACTACCAGGACTTCTAGTTGGTTATGTTATAACAAAAATTTGAAATAAGCCTCAGGAGTAATAATTTACTAAACGATGATTAATCACTTCATAATGATGAGAAAAGCTGGAAGGTGTGTCAGTAATTTTAAAAATGTATGTATGTTAACCATTGGAACGGGATGTAGGAATACTATTCATTGATTCGCGTTATTCATTTTATACTATCTTACTATTGCATACTGATAGCATAATACACGTATCTTGCCACCACGTCTTTTCTAATTCAGTACACACTTTAATAACACTTCCACTGCCACATTTATGTCCTAGTATTTCTCAATCATTTATTAGCCAATATGCTCTCCAAAGAGTAGTAACATGCCCTGTAATTTAATTTTCAATTGGGATTTGTTGGATGTGAATAAGTATTCGGCTAAAGTCGGTTAATACATCACTGACTGGAGTATACAAAGTAAGTATACAAAGTCGGAAATTATAGTATTACCCTTAATACCTTACCTAGATATATCACCAATAATGTTAAACAACAAGGCAGCGCGGCACATCTGTAAATTTAAATCTTTAATGTCTCCATAGAGATACAGCGTCATAAATTACATTTAAATCGAGTTCGATTTACACAAATAGGTAAGCTCTCGGATAAACTGTAACAGTCGATTTAATTAGTATTGTTTTGATTTGGCCTAAGAGGGTAAGTAGATTATTATGAATTGAATCTGTTTTCCCGATAATTAATAGATGGAGACATCATAAGGAGAGGGTTGTGTTTGAGATTGTAGATTTTCAATCATCTAATGTTCCTTTCCATATTGGTATATAAGAAAGTAATATATTTCCCAAAAATATTTCTTAAATTTACGATTCTTTATTTTGTACCTTTTAACTGCCTTTTATTCGGACGAATTTATCTACAGACACCTCCTCTCGAACTTATGAATGCGTAAAATCTCGTGAGATAATGCAATCAGTGTCTACATGTTGCCGAAATCTCCACTCAGTCTCCTAGAACTCTGCTCTAACTCACTACTTTGGACTCACTAAAGGTGCGATGCACACTACGGTGACAAATTCACATTCGAAAGGGTCAGATGTTATTCTACTCTCGCCAACAACAAGCAGATAAGCTATCTCTATTCCCAATGAACTCCTGGGGTAACAGGAACGCTCGTTACGCACCCAAGTACACAGTCCTACTCTACATTCTATCAAATTTTGCTCCAATAGATCGATTATTCAGCTAGGGAGATCTCTCACCGTGTTAGGACAATCCCCCTCCCCGCAGCTGAATTTAGAGGACAAGATTTAAGGACAGCGTGTGAAGAGATATTGTTATCGAAACAACTTTGTGTTCCGACAAAGTGTGACCCGATACGCGCATATAGTGTGGGCAATCTTGTGGATGCGCTCAACCATAATTTAAATCACCAATGGAGAGCTGCCATAATCACCAAGCCGCAAGGCGGTGATATCTACGATGTAGAGACTGGAAAGGAAAATTGATTTCACGATCACAACCAATTTAGACCAGGAGGGTTTAATTTGTCGATTTGTGAAAGACATCATTGTTTAAATAGTCTTGATACTATTAACTTTTTGTTTTCTATATCCTACTGCTCTCCAACTCCCGAACAGCTTGGGATCCCCGATGTAGAACGCGAAAGGAACGATCAAGTTATTATCTCCCATGTACCATCAGGACTCTATAGCATTTCTCTCGTCTCCTTGCCGATCTCGCGACAAAGACGGACGGGTGATTAAATCTGCGAACGGGCGTGTTACATATAAGAAAAAACATTTTTCCCAAAATAATTTTTATATGTAAGATTCTTTATTCGCCATCTTATAATTCCTGCTCTCTTTTAATTTACCTTTATTTGAACGAATTTATTCACAATACGGTTGTAAGTGACGCATAATCTATCGATATGCAAACATGTGTCTTATTTTCATATAGTGGTTTGAGTCATTTTGCATTGTGGTGCTGTCGGGTCTTACTTGTAACTAGTGCAATGTGTTAGGAAACATAAGAGTCTGTTACGGTGTCCTACAGAGAAGAGCAGACCATTATGCATATCACATGGGGTTGTTCAGTGGCATGTCGTTCTCATTCATAGCAGATAATGACGTAAAATTTCAATTTTTAAGAATTTACAGATTTATTGACTACCACTGGTGTATACATTCATATTGTTACTTATAACTACTCTCTGATTTGACGGTTTTCAACAAAATTCCGTTTATACTGCCCCTAAAGACTATGGAATCCGTCTCTCGAAAACAAAAAATCACCGTATTTTCAAGATGAGCACGACTAACTGGTTCGACAAAAAAAGTTTTTCGCATTAGAAGGCTTTACAAATGTCTAAGTTTGGGATGAGCTGAACATATTATTAAGATATTAAGAGCATTGACGTTACCATTGTAGGAGTGAAAAAACTACAGTTCAACCAAAGACGAAATTCTTAGAAAACAGAAATCAGAATATATTTAAAATGACGTGCTTGATACACCTCGAAAGATAACAACGACCACGATAAAAATTCCCTTTTTTTGCAAAATGCTCAACTCTAAAAGATTGTTGAAAGGTTTAGATAGGGAAGAAAGTTCGGATACATTGAATATTAAACTGCCTCATTTGACTTTTTAGAAATCAAAATGACATCAATCCATTTACTGACGGAACCAATTGCATGAAAATTAAAAATTGTCTTATTAATCAATCAAGAACGAACAGATTACATCAAAGCACTCTGAGATTTCAAATTCGAATCAAATAAATAAACTCTTTTCATTGTGTAAATTTTCCCAATATTTATGAAATCTATTGATTCCTGTTATTTATGAGATCATTTGCGAATCTATATATAAAATATCCTCATACTACAATGACAAACTATAAATTTTGATGATTAATTGGCATAAATGTAGAAAAAAATATATATAACACTTAAGAGATTATGACTTTCAGTTTATTATTACCTTGAAAAACCAAGGTTACGCGTCATGCGCCAACTTGAATATGAATATGAAGGTTTATGTAGACTGAAAATTCACACATATTTTTCCTTGTTCTTAGATTTTGAACTTAAATTGTGAATATAAGTTATACTGTTGCAACTATTGCAGCTAAATGGATAAAATAAAATCAGAATTTAATCCAACTATACGTAAGGTGCTTTACATAAAATAACTCAGTAGATGAAAATGAAAATAATAAGAGCACACAAAAGTCAGTGAGCACAAAGTCAGGTCGTGTTGCTGTGCGTGTTAAATTTCCGTATAATGTTATTATGGACATAAATGATTTGCCTGAATGCTTGCCACTCGATTTACTTCGTCGTGTTATTGGCCGAGAATGTCAAGACACTGTAAAGAATACAAAGCTCTATTACAATGAAATTGCAATCAAAAGTGGGATTTCTCCGAGAAGACTTTTTAAAGAAATAAATAGTATTCCAGAGATTGAGTGTCGATTCAAAAATCCCTCAAAAACTACCAAAATCCATCTTGGAAGACGTGTTTGCAAATACTCTAATACAGAAGATATCACTCTCTACATTCACAAAGGAGAAGAACCTAATAATTATAATCAACCAGATTATCTTGAGGTGTATTTTGATAGTACGAAGCAGGAAAATGCACCACATATTATTCAAGTAGAATGGGTAAATGACGAAAAGAAGAAACCATTCCTTGGAGGTTATCGTAGAAAAACTGATGATGCCATTTTTCATCATGCCACTGCTCAAACCATGCTCAAACTACCTAAAATTCCATCTGTACCTATTTTTTCAAGAGACACTCAAACCTATGAGGTGAAACACGAGGGATTGGATACAGTTAAAGATGCCTCTACAACTATGCCTAGACCCGGATTTTTCGTTACAAATCTTAATGATAGAGTTGTTTTACCGGGAGTTTATGAAAATTCTGTTGAGTATGAGGCCCGACTCAATAAAAATGTAAGTTTTACCTTTCAAATTTTGTCTGACATCTTAATAAGTTCCTAAGTCGTACCTAATTTAAAAACAAGTTAAATTTTATTTTAATTATACCCATCAAACATTTTCTGTATTATAATACTGACTAGTTGCTAAATTAACCATTTTATTTTACCTACCTTTAATTTAAACTTGTAAAACAATCAGTTTTCTCTTACCATTTTACTTTTTTAGTGTTTCTTGAATATTTATTTTAGGCTATTATAATTCAAAAATGGGTGAGAAGCTGGTTAGCTAAAAGAAAAGTGGCGCGTTTGAAGCAGCTGTTGGTGGATTATAAAGATTTTATATCAGAAAAGGAGCAAAAATACATTCAAGATAAAAATGAACGAGTTAATCAGGAATATGAAAGACGTGCTAATCCCAAGACTCATTATGATATTGATAGGCTATTCAAAGCCCTGGAGGGGTGGAGATTGAAAGAATTGGACAATATCTACCATAAATCAGAGGATATTGTTATTCAAAGGGCAAACATGGCCTTGTTATTAGATCAAGAGATTGAATTTATCAATATGATTATACAGAAACAGAATGATTTATCTGGATATGGAAGAATGCAAAAGGAGAAGTCACTTTTAGAAAAAGCTTCGCGTCCAATGCAGTGGGTTTCTACAAAGAACGCAATGAAGCTAGAGGCAGATACACCCGCTATACTAAAAGCACGAAATCTTTTCGTCTTATATGAGAACCTTCAAATGGATTGTCTCACAAAGACCGAACGTATGGATTTACTTCTTTCAATTAAGAAACTAGCTGGTTCTTATCCTTCAAAAGTTAGTTGCGATTTGGTGGCTCTTTTAGAAAGAGAGACTGAATTTATCCTTCGTAACATCCCGTCTTCTATGTTAGTGGGCTTGCGTCAACGTATACTTCAACTATTTGTCCAACTATGCAAGAATCCTAAACTTAATCCTGCCATCTCTAAATTCCTCCCCATATTTGATAAAAAAGATTCTCATGCTCGCCGTCAAATGTGGAGTGATATATATAAGTGTATATTCTGCGGCCGATTTTTGAGATCCAGGGCATTTGACATTAGTTCTCGCTCTACAAAAGTTGAAATCTGCAAGTTCTGTTGGAGGCAGAGCAACCGTGGAAACGTTCGACTTGACTTAGAGCCGTACAAGCGGATTCTTCAAGATTTGCGCGACTCGGAAGCAGAAATTCTTCTTAAAACCCAAAGTGATAATGTCCTTAAAATGAAACAACAGCAATTTTTAGCCCTGGATAAGGCTGTAGAGGAACAAAAACGTAGTCGAGAGGCACAAGATGGTACTTCAATGGATACAACTATGTTCCGCGACCTTGAAAGCAAGCTTCCAGAACTTGATATTGAAAATATGACTAATCATCTCGAACTTCTGGTCAATATTTATGACATTTACTACCTTGTAACCAATGTTTGGGATAGAAAATCTGCATTCTCGGGTTGTTCAGATCTTGATGAATTGAAATTCTGCCGATGGAATGTTGCTCAGCCTTGGTCACCTTGGAATACTATACTACTTACAAAGAAAGAAGCCGATCTATATATGCAGTTGAAAGATTTCCCGTCGAATTCCCTATATTCAGATACAATGTTAACTCGGATTTATCAGAAACTTGTTATAGGGAGGAATGCCTTTAAAAAATTATGCAAAATCGGCAAATATTTGGTGAAGGAGGCGATAGAACCATTAGAGAAGAATTCTGAAGACGAAGATTTGCATTTTCAGCCTCCAGAAACTGTGCTTCCTTTTATTAAAGGTGAAAAGAGAATGTTAGATTTCGGAATTAATACTCTAAAGGAAATTTGGAATCTTTCTGAGGTTGAAGATAAGATTACGGAGTCGTTTAAGAGCCTAAATAAATAGTGTGTGAATATATGAATTGATATCATCAAAATATATTTTCCTTCCGTAATTTCATCGATAGATTTTGTCAAGATTTAAATTTTTATCTTATCCTTAAGTTATAGAAAAATTGACATTCATGAATTAATGCAACATTTGTTTGAACAGTCAACTTGTTGGTTTGGTAGCATATCTGTTAATTGGGAGATAATTTGTGCCAGTAATATGCCCGCAATAATTATAATCCTAAAAATATCACATATTTATAAATATCATAAATCATAGACCGCAGATAGATTTGAGGGTGAAATTTGTTTGTTTATGTTTTAATACGACTTCAAATTAATATTGAGCGGGTCTATTTGTTGTACAAGTAACTTAGTTTATGAGTTTTATTATAAACTACCATTTTTAAGCAATCTTTCAACTGCCAGGGTGGACTGAAAATTGATATACAATTTAATGTCTACATGTAATTATTCTGTTGCATCTTCTTTCAGAGTAGTAAAGGAAGAAGAAGTAAAATAAATATAAGCGATGAAATATAAGAAGAAACAAATTACGTGAGATAAACCAAACATAAAACAGATTATTTGAAGTCCATTTGGTGAACTATGAGTAAAATATTGACGCCATTATTGCATCTCTTTGTCTTTTCCTCATGGAAACACGTCTTCTAAGTCCCAGCGAACTTGTTCCTTAGGAATGGTCCGAGAGATAGAATCCCGTTCAGATGACTCTATTGGTGTAACTCGGCAATTAACCTATTATTTAAAAATGAAAGATATTAGTTGGCAGAAATAGCAATCGGGGAACTTCGCAATTATCATAAGGTTCTTTGTTAGAGTTCACCTTGAGAAAATTCTAGTGAGTTTTAACTCTGTTTTGTTAAAATATCGTTGCTAGTCTTATCTACCTGTTCTTGACTGATTAGTTATGGAACTAAATCAACCGACCAACAAACTTCAAATACCCTGAACACAATCTCACCTATAAATCTTGGAGTAAAATCACCAAATTAGAATTTTCGGGCATTACTCAGAGAACTATATCCCTCATGAGAACTCTAAGGCCCCCAAAGGAAATAAAGTCAAACTTTTGATGCTCTAGCTTCATAAACTACTTTTGTTGATTCCCATCCCCCTTTCATACTCCATTTTGCTATTTTGATTCGCTCCCTATTTGGGTGTAATTTCATGATTAAAACTTGCACTTATGATAACAGCTTCTAGGTTTACAGAATGTCCGATTATTCATATTCAGGTTATTGCTATTAGTATCATTGTGTCGCTGTTAAAATGTTAACAAATAAGTCTCAGAAAGTATGATACGGGAGTGCCAGGAAGTAGGAAATGAAATCATACCTTATTGAACTGGTTGGATTTTCCCTCCTGTTCAGATGCTTTCCCATGATGACAATTTGTAAAAGTTTTGCATTGCCATGGCCAACTCCAAAATAGCCGTTCATGAGCCTTGGAAGTGATACCTCCCCACTTCAGAATGATTTTGCTTAATTCACAAATTATAAATATTTTTTCTTATTCTTTACGCGAAATTAATGGTAGAAATTTGCAGCCGATCTTAACTTTTATTAACGATTTAACTATTTTTATTATTCATTTTATAGAATGTGCTGATTATAACTAAATTACCTTAAATACAGAAGCTACCCTGCTGGACGAATACCTATCACTTTGTGAAGTTCCAGTGGAAGAATACTGTTTGATTAATTCAGTGAGGGAAATATGCCTTCCACCACGTCTGCTCTCTTCATGTCTGCGAATTTCATTTAGTTTGCAAATCTTATTTCGTAGAGTGGAGCGCGGTATCCCATAGACACTGGCAGCGCGACGGGTCCCCAATTGGCCAGAACAAATGGCCCGGACGGCCGAAGCCAACTCTGAGGCGGTATAGGGACGCCGACGAGGTAGCGGTACCTTTTTATTTCCATAGTAACTAAAAGCTGCTGCTGATTTTAAAAGGAAGTTTAAAAAGTCTAATTTAATTATACTGAATCATATATTATTATTCACATTATTATAACGAGACTATTCAAAAGAAATGTGCCATAGAGTTTCAATTATTACTTACCTAATTTTTTATTTTTGAGACTCCCTTGAAACGTAGGCTCTTCACAATTCCCATGAATGTGGTGAAATGATTGTGTTTTATGATCGGCATCAGTTTTAGTAGTTCTGAAAGGCAAATTTTAAATATATCCGTTAGAAGAAATGATGATTATTTTCCTCCATTCCCAATATTTCTTCTATGAATTAAAATGTAATTTCTTTCTTTATTTCTCCACCGATAAATGACACTTGGTAATTATTCTTATTTGTTTAAGAGTGAGTGTCGTGGATACACGCGTGTTAACTATAACGTGTCTTGTGATCTGCTGTGGGTTATTAGCTTTTGTGTTAAGTTGCTATATTACCGAGTTTTCTAAATTGTTGACTCTGCAAGATTACTACCAGAACTCCTAGTTGGTTACGTTATAGCAATATCATTAATGAATTGTATCGCAAATGTTAAATTTGGAAGGTAAATAATTATCCTTTTGAGAATTTGAAATTGCAAATGCTTACGTATTTGGACTGTGATTCACGGACTTCTTCGTATCTATAATGTTGCTCTCACTGTCAACTATCGACGGTGCATTTTCACTTCGACCAACTGGTCTAGGAAAATTTCTACCGTCCATTCTTCGACTAAAAGCGTCTTGAATTCGAGATTCTACAAGAGCAACAGAGATTAGGTGATATTTTTAAATTTGAAATGGATTTTCAATGAATAAATTGGTTTGACATCTTTTATAAGAAAGAGTCTGCAACTTCATTACAAAATCTTTTAAAAGGTATATGTGAATACTGCATGCATTTATTTTGTTATTTTATTCAATGGCAGTCCGCTATTAACACTTTTAATTTAATTGATGATTTTTATTGTTAGAAATAAAATAAATTACAAAAATTCTCAACAAACTATTCATTAACTTTGACCATTTGAGATAGTAATGTGGCTAATAAATATTCTTCGACATTCCCTCTTCTAATAGGGTCAATTTAGAAATCAAGTTTGATACCTTGCAGAAACAATTTAGGATCTGCAGTCACCGAAAAGTTAGGCAAGACGACATCCTTTCTGGGTGCGCGCCGTTGAGTATCGAGCCACTGATATCTAACTTTGTAAATGGACATGCTAACCACTACACTATCAACCTTAAGTATACTTTCTCTATTCTTATCGCTGTTGAATTAGGTAAGCTAAAATCGTGAATGATGACGTTGATTCTTCTAGGTATTTTTTAACAAAAATGAAGTCCCATTACCGTTTTCACCCCGAAGATAACTGGAGAGAATGGCAGGTGGAGGGACAGGAATGTAGTGTGTTGAACTGAGGAAAGGAAACATGCAACCTCCGGATTGCAATCTGGTCTCGTTCGCAGTATCTACGGCATGGAAAAATCGATAATGAAGATGAAAATGAGGTCTTCTATTTAATTTTGGTGCTAAAAGCTCGGACAATCCTATTTTATTTTCATATTAGGAGCATATAACAGTCGAAAAAGCCGATTCTCGGTAATTACTCAGATTTTTAAAGAATCACTTAAGGACTAGCATGACCTTGTTACATTAAAAATAAGCTCCTCCATCCCGCCAAATTGCGTTCTCACGGGGTCACAACCTAAGTACCGTGTCCGGAGTAGTCATGTCCTCCATGGGTGCTTTAATGGATGCTCCTTTTACCCCGGTTCAGTTTTATTACTCCCGAAGAGTTTATGCTTAAGAGAATCAACTAACAATTTCCGCATTTTTAAAAACCCTTTAATCGGGCTCAACATTTTTTCCAGTTGTCTCACTTTCTGAGTTTAGAAATTTGGCAAAAATGGGGAGAAATTGAAGCTGAAAATAATCATATATACATTTCTATATGAAATATTATTTATTTAATTGAGATAATAATTAATTTCATCTAAAAGTGAATATGCGATATTCAGGCATTTTTTTAAATATTACAATAAAATAATCCAGTACGCTGATAATATAATTTTAATTTTAATTAAAATACTGTGTTAAATAAGAGGCATAATTTAGCCCAAATGTTAATACCTCCACACTAACTAAACGCATGGTGTTTATTGCCACAGCAACCATTTGCACAAACAGCTGGGACCACAAAGAAGTCCCATGCACAGCAATGGGGGAATTTGGGATTGGATTGGGATAACAGGTGGATTATAACACAGGTACCCGGTTCCCACTTCTTTTGGGTGTTACAAAAAGCCTAATTTGGACCTCAAAAGGAGTCACCTCTTGCGTACGACACCTTGTACATAGATCTTGCAAATTTCAAGCCATAGGGACACTGGGTTGTTAGCTAATCAGCTAGAAGAAGCTGATTAGTCCCCGCCCCATAACGTCCCGGGTTGAACGTGTTTGTATCATTGCAAATACATGCGTGTGGTCTCATTCAGATACCACATCAAAATTTTCTAAATCGACTTCTGACTTCGTGCACACTACCCAATTTCACACGGAGAGGTGCTTTTGAAGTGTGATGCGGGCTTTGGATTGTGTCTTTTCTCCCATCCAAAGTCGTCATCAAAGATTTCATGATCCTTTCAAAATTTAAACAGAAAATTATGTCACTTTGGGCATGATTACTTAATGGAAAACTACCAAAAAATGATTTTCGTAAAATCCTATTTGTAAATTAGTGGTCTCTGATGTACCTTTGCTAGTCTCATCTACTCATGGCTGGGGATTATAAGAAGAAGTAAATTAATCAAAGTAGCATGAGCAACTATTCCATTAAATCAAGAGGCCCTGAATATCGTAGACATGAGCTCACTCAGATACCTAGGGACCATAGCATGAAGATTGAGCTTTGCAAATCAACTATGCCCCCATGAGAATTCGGGCAGTTAAGGGCTTTCAAAATTCAAACAAAGGGTGGCATTTAATTTCTGACTTAATTTACTATTTCGATTGTAAAAACCTGTAAAAGTGTATATGCCATGTCATGGGTAATAATAATGATTACAGGACAAGATAATGACAATGACAATAAGGAATTTCGAATTCCAGAGGAATCCATTTTATATAAGGAAGAATTCGCGTACGTTTACATTACCTACCTCGTCTATCTCATAGCACCATTTTTGTACATATTTGCAACAAAATATAAAATTTATGAATGAAGTGTGCTGAGTTCCGTTTTTATTGAACAACTGATTAATTGTTTTTCATTTTTATTAATAACTTTGAAAAAGAGGAATTAAAAATAGAACATAAAGGTCTACCAAAATGTCCTGGTTCCTTACAGGGAACGAAATAGACTTTTCTCTGTGATTATTAAAGGAGATTAAATAAAGTGTTGTTTCTAACTTGAAAGAAAATTAATTTTTTATGAATATTTGTGGAGATAACGCGCATAAAATGGCTGACTAACCATACAAACTTCTTATCACAAAACTCCATGATAATGAGTTTACCACTGAAAACTATAAAAATAAATAAAATGAAGCCGGTGAATGATAGTGGTGTTAGAGTTGAAATTTATCGTCTTTCCGAAAGTCAGTGAAGATTGTGCATTTTAAATATAAATTATAAAGCTGAGTTTAGTCAATCTCTCCGAATTGAAACTTTGTAAAATATGAAAGTACCGAAAAAGAAATCTTATAAAATGCACTTTCCATGGGCTCCATGCACATTTATGGGTACGAAGATTTTATCTGAGTAAATTTTATTCATTTAAATTACGTGATAAAGCTTTGTTATCCGTTGAAACTGCCTTAAAACTATTTGAGCACTTTGAGGGAAATCGAAATTACTTATTAGAATGGGTGCTAAATGGGGAGAAGGATCATTTTCTGAACTAATTAAAACCTAATACTTCGATTAGCTGTGAGATCAAAACTTTGAAACCAATGGGAGAATAAATTTTCGTTCATTATAATATGAACACGATTTAGAATTGTCGTTTAACCAAACAGGAAGAAGAATGAAATCAAGAGAACTTATTACCGTCTCCAAAAACACAAAGAAACTCGAACGTAAATAGTGAAATCCAAGCTGCCAATTACAATGCTTTTGCTCCTCAGGTGCGACAATTGACAAAGAATTCCGGTGTTCTATTTAATTCTTATTTTTGTAACTTGTCAAGTTAGGCACTTTTGTAAGATGTGACTCTTTAATGTAGTACCGTTAGGAGATCTAGTTCTGCTGCTATGATATTATCTGCCTAGTAGAGTAGTTTGACCCAGACTAGGGAGAGAAAGTTAAAATGAAATGCGACAACCCAAAACACTTCTTTAATCAAACAAAGGCATTACATATGAATCCAAGTTTTCAATATGTTATTAATGTTTGGGAATCAGAACACCGCCGGGTAAATAACAGTTTTAGCCCCAAAAACCTGTCAAGCTCTTAGGAGCGACGTGCACACGCATATCGATAAGAATGATGGGTGGCTTCGAGAGATGTGAGAATTGCTTATACCCATCCAAAATATGAACACTGCAGCTAAGACCTCTGTATTGTAGGACCCCTATTACTTATAAAAGATAGGAATGTTCATTAAATTGACATTAGGTTGAATAGGGAAATTTTCGAATGACGTTTCAAGAACGAAGCATAACAAACAACACCTCATAGTCTTCTGAAAAGATTAGTTAAGAAGTAACAATCCCAAACCACTTCCACAAAGTTATTTTCTATTGCTACACATTCACTTGTTCAAATATTATAATTATCTTTACATATAAACAAACATATTAATATTAACACTTTCAATTCTCCACGGAAGTGCTCGATATTAAACCCATTAAAAACTTAAACTTTCTTAATTCCATAACAATAGAAGTAAATTTAAGACGATTGAAAAATCTTGTATACATAGGAGATTGTTAATTTTCTTGCAAATGTTGCGAGTTTAAAAATTCGGCAAGATAAATAAATGCACTTACGTTGCCTTTCCAATAGAATTCGATAGATTGCCACATATTCATTCAAAATTCGGTTCATTTGACAGGAGAATCCTTCGGTGACTGATTGTAGTTCCTCTGTTGATCCGGATGCCTTCTCAGCCATCTTGCTAATTCCTGTGATTTCCCCTAAAGGGATCCTCTAGAAATCCACAGAGGGGAACAGGTGTGGCAAAAGGCGTTAAGTTGGAGGGGGGGGGGAGAGGATGGGGGGAGGTTGAACGAGACAGAACCGCCTGCCATGTCCGCTTGCTTCTATCTGATTGGTTCAGGGAGGGCGGACGCAAAAGCGCAGTTCGCAGTTTCGACCAATAGCATTAAAGTGTTTCCAAACACATGTTTGGGACAAAATTTAAACGAAATTTGGTCGTGATTTTTCTCACAGTGTAGGTGTCCGAGGAGTCTATCTAGGTTAACCAAAAAAATGTTACACTTAGTTCCAATTAACAAGCTAACTAACATATTTTGGGGCGGTTCCACTAGTTATTTTCTATTTGATATTTCTTCCTCTCTGCTGTTAACCTCAAGTAATCAGCATTATTCACTAATTTCATTCACTTCTTTATTTAATTAAGCAATAACCTGATGCGACAGTCAGTAAGTAGAATGAAGAATATGTTGATTACTCTATCGTTAGTCTTCTCTTTTGCGCTCGAACAATTTTAGAATTTAAAACATACAACCGGATATATACCTACTTTTACAAACAAATTCTGAGATTAATTCGTTACTGCTTGGCTGATAAATAATAATACACTGGGAATGAGTTGAAGAAGTTTTGAAGTGAACAAGTATTGTAATTAATAATTTTGAATTCTCTGCACGTTAGCCCTTGGATTAAAATGTAAAAACTATTTCAAAATCTCAAGATCTAAAATAGTTAACGTCATGAGTACTTGTTCGTCTTTATTTATGCTTATTTAGTTCAGAATCAGCGGATATGATTTGCTCTTAAAGTGAAATATGAACTGGAATTTATAAAAATTTCAAGGCAGTATTAAATGGAAGGGAAGTTTGAGACTGAAAATTAGATATTAATCAAGACCTCAACTGATACCAATCAGTGACGTGAACTACTCTTCTCTGTAGGTTAGTCCTACATTTAGATTCTATAAGTAACCGAACTAATTGCAATACAGACCAAACAAACCTACGATGTTAAAACAAGTTGCACATTCCTTATTGATAGGTCGACTTATATTTTTAAAGCGTCAATGAAATCATTTAAACAAATCCGTTCAAGTAAAAGTGCTATAACTTAACCAACTAGGAGTTCTGGTAGTAATCTTGCAGAGTCAACAATTTAGAAAACTCGGTAATATAGCAACTTAACACAAAAGCTAATAACCCACAGCAGATCACAAGACACGTTATAGTTAACACGCGTGTATCCACGACACTCACTCTTAAACAAATAAGAATAATTACCAAGTGTCATTTATCGGTGGAAAAATAAAGAAAGAAATTACATTTTAATTCATAGAAGAAATATTGGGAATGGGGAAAATAATCATCATTTCTTCTAACATCTCCCTTCTTAGGCAAATCACTCGTAGGTCTTCGAGAACGGATCGATCTGGAGAAGAGAAGGTTTCCGTCTTGTTCGAGCTTTATGTGATGGAACCATAACCTGATTTATAACCTGAGATCTAGGTGAAAGAACATGAGTCAGATTAAACGTATCAAGTAATGAATGCAAAGAAAGATAACGCTTATCAGAAGTGGGTTCTATCAGTCTTCGTCGGAATTAATTATGCTGGCGGACCCACGTGTCCTTATCAACCTCAACATCATAAATCATACTGCCTTTTTTTGATAATCGCAGCTGTCCATTGGCGACCCAGTCGATATTCACGAGCATAAACTGGAGTGTTAACAAAAGGGGATTAAAATTAAACGGAAATTAAAAGGCGAAAAATAATCTTAAATGTAAGAATCTAGGGAAAATAGTTATTTCCTTATATATAGCAATTTTATTCTAAGTTCTACTTGGATTGAAATATTTGAGTTTCGAAACCTACTAGAACATAATTTGGGGTGAAACTTTGAAAAATTACATTTAATACAATTTTTTATTATAATGTTATAATATATATTATATATATTATTATATATTATATTATTACTCTGAATTTTTCCTTCATCTCTTATACAAACGGATTCAAATTCATTTACTAACAAAATAAGTTTGAATCTAAGACTTAAATAAGTTGCATGATTCAATGTTGTGCCACCCTCATCTTCACGACTGTAGAGCGGTTAGTAAGCACTTGAAAAGAATTGGAGCAAGTAAATAATAGTTGATTTTGAAAAATTTCCGTTCAGATAATGTCAATGCCCTATTTAAAGTTAAACTTTGTTTAGGTCGGATGGAAACGTCTAACATTCAAAATTAAAAATTCCGAAAGCTCTTTGGCTAAGAGGTCCAGGTTCTGAAAATGTTCAGATTTCCACTGATAACGAAAGATAGGAAAGTTGTGATAAATTTAAAATCAGAAAAAGTAATATTCTCCTTCAATCTAGTAAGTCCAGGCTAGTTTTTGCTAATGTCTATGAAAAAAAGTAACTTTTAAATTATGAGTTGTACCGGATGTAGTCACCTTCAGTGACTGTATCTGCGGAATTTTATCAATAAGTCGCTTGTTAAAGGCCCCAAAAAGTTTTGACGTCGTGAAATATTAACGAATGAGTAGCAGTTCAAGAAGAGTAGAAAAAAATTGTAACCAAACGGACTCAATAAATATTTTCATGTTGATCGTCGCTTGGAAATGTTTCAGTCCGCATATGTGAATTACAGAGGAATTTTTTCCAGGAAATATGATTATCTGACAAATTAGAAATAACCAACTGAAATCAGAATGTATATTCTCAAAATTGACCTGAAAGGTGCTTATCGATGTCATAGGTTCTGCAAGGATTCTAATAAGTTAAACCGTGTAAATCTGTAAAGTTTCAAATTAGAATATTAATTATGATATCGGTCACTTTTAGGGTTTTTTATCTTAAAAATATTGGTGAACTTTAAATTAACTTCACTTATTTACCTAATCGACGTTGGACAACATCAATCAGTAAAAAAATTTAGCTCTTTTTAGTCACACAGGCTAATAGTTATTCATAACAACTCTAATAATTGGAAAATTTTTGAATTCACCAGATTCAATCAGAGTTTAAAATGCAAATAATAAAAATTTGTCATCCTTATAAACTAAAAATGTTTTATTCAAATATAAAATCTTTATTTTTACTTTACATCAAAATTTGATGGTATTTATTAATTGTCGTACATTTTTAGATATTAATAATGATGTGTATTTACATTCGCTGTTGAGGCCGTGTGTGTTGTAAACTAGAGGTCACTAAGCTGCAAATGTGGTTGTGAGTTTCTGTCTCTTAATAAATCTTGTTACAGAAACCAGCCAGTCTTTTATCCTGAGCTTTCCTTATTTATTTGTGTATTCGATACGTTTTAACTAAAAATATATCGTCTTTGATAGGTTGTCACTCCTCAATTTTTTCATTAATGTGTGCATTTCTATATACTTTCATTTATGTCTCTTAGATGAAAAGCCAGTGTTCGAAGATAACTCCAAGTAAGAGCACAGTATACGTTTCGAATATTCCGTTTTCGCTTACTAACAACGATTTTTTCAAGTTACTGGAAAAGTACGGTAAGATTGTCAAGTACGTTTAATTGATGTAATTTAATTTAATAAGTTTACTTTTGGGTGATTTCTTATCAATATATCCCCTTCAATTTAGAGTAACTATCGTTAAAGATAGACAAACCCGGAAGAGCAAGGGTGTTGCATTCGTCTTTTTTCTCCGTGTTGAGGATGCTCAAAAATGTGCTCAAACTCTAAACGGATCTGAGGTAAATTATCAAATTCAGGCTTTGTACCGTCCTATTGCATTCATTCAAATTGCAATTTAATTTTTGTTAGATACTTGGTAGGACAGTCAAGGCTTCAATCGCAGTAGATAACGGCAGAGCGACCGAGTTCATTCGTCGAAGAGAATACCCCGACAAATCGCGTTGTTATGAATGTGGGGTGAGTTTTGATATAAAATCTAGCAAATTACCCAAGACTTTTCGCCCACAGGTGGAGGATTGTACCTCTGTCATTGGAATGAAATTTACCCGTAGAAGACTTATTTTTAGAAATTCCCTTAAGTATCACTTTTACTCCCCCAAATTTAGATTTGTTTTTACTCGTCTTGTATCTTATCCCCTAAGTCATTCTTAAGCTACTTTGATTGTGGCAGATACATTAGTTCCCTGACAGTCAATTTCCTTAGTTCTGTCACCATACAACTTCTTGCCTTCTGCTGTGGTATTGGAGATCGATAGCTTAAATTGTGACTCGGGAGTTGGTGGCAAGTATGATAACGCAAAACATTAATGGGCATTTTTCAACTCTAGGAGACTGGCCATCTGAGTTACGTCTGCCCTAAAAATCTACTTGGAGCTCGTCCACGTCCCGTTAATAATAAAAAGGCCGAAAAGAAATTTCGTCCACCTCAGTTCATTTTTAATGTTAGGTAAGATTACCCATTTTCTACTACTCAAGATTTTATCAAGGAATTTTGCCTAATTTTGCACGATATAATATCTCTATCCAATCTTCTATAGACTGTTATTAAACAGTAGTGGCTAATTCACTAACAGGATTCACATCGATAGAGCTTGAACTCGCATTCAACTATGATATGCCCAATTTTGCTTGGCTCATTATCGTATCAGCTTCTATTGAGGAGGAAAAAATGTTATTTGCTTGATGATAGTACGGAGTTTCTGATAAAATTGTTTATTATATTGTTATGCTCACTTTTCTCTATGCTACTCGCATGTCTTAACAATTTTATCTATTATTCTTAGCTTAGATTTTTCTATGCTTTTGTTTTTTCGATGTTTTTTCTATACTTTGGTATGGAGGATGCCATTGGTATTAGGCATCCTCTTGTATGTAATCCATCACCACTCTTAGCAATCTGGGCTGTGAAGTGTTTTTTGGTCTCATATGAGTACTCTATCAATACTAGCATTGTATCTTCGCGAACGTTTCGGTTCAAGCATTACGGGTTTCCTATATGGTTAACACATATTTACAAGCGTATTCATAGTTCTTTAATGCTAAAATGATAATTATCAAAATAGTAACATGCATTCATCTTTTCTTCCACCAGTGGGAGATAATAAGTTTAATCTGTATTGGACGAGATGAGCTAGAAATAATTTTTCTCTTCAGTTACATTCCTGCTTATTTGACCGCTTAAATGTTTGTTTTTTATTCCAGTAAGAAACGCAGTAGGGAGGAGGATGCATCGGTAGATCCTGATATTGAAACTGAAGTTGGTGACGACGTTGATGCTTGGAGTGCAGCAGTTAATTACAGCATTGCTTTCAATGACCCGCCAACTGACCGTTCTCCTCCTCGCAAAGTTCGACGAATCCGTCCGGATTCCTACTTCTCTGATGAAGAAAGTTTCGATGATGATTAATAGTGATATTTGTTGCATTTATGAATTCCGTAATTTGCGTAAAGAACTGTACTTTAAAAGTTCAGTTTTGTTTGATTATACGTACACTGTATTTTAGTAAAACCGTTAATTTAATCATCTCATAATTTTAAGAAATATGAAATTGGCACTACTTAAAATTGAGTAGTAGCATTGTTGCCAAACTAATGCTGCTGCCTACGTTTACTCTATGCATTATAATTACTGAGGCCAAAATTCAAGGTCCTATAAGAGTTCTGGGTTGTTGTCTCCGCTTATTAAGAGAAATCTAGGGAATATGTACATTGATTGAGGACTGTTTTACCGGCTGAATTTGTCCTACTTATTGGTTGCTCGAAAGCGGTGCTTGTAGGTTCACTGACGGAGCAACTTTTTAAAGTGGGATATTTTTGTCTGAGATCAAGATTTCTTCTAGGATTTTGTTGACGACAGAAATGTAACACTTCGTAATTTTTGTTATGGGGAAATGTTTAGTATCGAATAAGAGTTATTTTATAAATCAACGCCAAGAAATACGTTCCTACTTCCGGTTATGCCAAGTACTGATTGATCAAGAATCGAGAATTTGGCCATTCGCTTATCGTTCCTCATAATTAACTCCTTAGTAATGTATGATATGCTCATTTAGTGCAGGGGAAGCGTACTCTCGAAATTCTATGTGGAGAAATAATATAGTATTAATCACCGTATTTCATCACTCTAATGAAGAGTTTTGATCTCGACCTGTTACTTGCACAACAAGACGCCTAATAATCTGGTTTGCCCACGTAAACTTATCATTATTCAATTAGCCGACAATTTCACACACCCACATTTACAGAAAAGTTTACTTGAATTAACGTACCATTAGCACTTAAGTGCATAATGAGTAGCCACGAGACTAAAATACTATTCGACAATTGAAGCGATAATTTTGTCATATGCCTCATTTAAAGGGCTGACAAAACACTCATTTATTGACCATCAATCTTCACTCTTCATGTCTGCACCGAACGTCACAGTTACTCTGACATTGTCCAACAACTAATTCAATCATTTTCATATACTCGAAATTAAACTGTCTAGTGGACTGTCCGGAGAATTACTCTATAACTGAAATTGCTCAGACTCTGAAGGAAAAAGGGACAACATTTTATTTCAGAAGGTGTTTCATTTACTGAGAAAATGTAACTTTGGCCACGTAGGAAACGATTAACTACTTAGAAATTACGTCAATGATACGAATGCATATTCAGGCATGAGCGTAGAAATCCAATAATAAACGAACCGTCTTAAAGTGACCGTTCTTAATCTTAACCATATTTTGACTTATCGATGCATTTTCTTTTCTGGAGGCTTTATTGCAAAGATTGACTACATTGCTTGTTCGTACTTGTACGGCTGCTTCTAAGGCACATTGTGCTATTGATGAGTAATCATTTCGTGTATGCAAGCTCATCGACGTTGTCTGCCGCTAAAATAAAGGAGCAAATTGTGGGAGCAAACAGTGTCAGCCAAGAGCAGGCAATCAAAGTACTGCTATCCAGAAGATCGATTCACGAATAAAGCAAGATTATTGAATACAATGATTGAAGGTAGAGAGAAATACTGTAAGTGTAAGAGCAGGAGCACATTAAAAAACAGAGCAAAGGGAAAGTAGAGTGATATGATGAGAACGTGAGAACCAAGCATCTGCGCCGCTAGTTCTGTAGCCGATGTTTCGTTGGTGCTTTACAAATGAAAACCAAGTTATGGAGAAAAGGGCTGATCACTGATCAGGATTCTCCAACTGAAATATTTGAAAATAGCTTAAATAAAAGGGACAAGGACTGACAAACAACGTTTTCACCACTGATTACCAAACTGATCTATGAATTGTGTGTACGTGAGGGGTTCAGTTGTAACTATATTAATGGCCGAACAAGGAATACACATACGCGTCTAAATTGTAAGTTTACATATAGACTATATACAAGAATAAATGTCAACTTGGGGAATCAATTTCTACTGACTGGTGTAAGATTTGATGAAAGGAGATAAGATTAAAATGGAGAATTTAAATGAATTAAAGCCTGATAATTATCTAAAAACTACTCTCTGGTGATCCTAATCGATTTCTGAAGAAAAAATATTGGAAGAGTGTCAAGGCAGAAACATAATTTTAATCGAAGAAATATATTTTATAAACTATTTCCCCTTGATAAAATGACACTTACTGCTGTATTTCCCCATGGTATATTTCAAGGTTATAATTTAAGTTAGTTTTGCGCCTAACTGACGTGAGTGCTCTTTCTCCCTCACATGTTCATTTAGAAACCAGAATGTCGAGCCTGTAGATCGTAAATTGCGTCTGTGCGGTGTTGTAAAATTTGAATATTTGTTCAGAAAATAACCTTGACTATTGAAGAGTTCGAACTCATCCTGATGGAGGATCAGAAACAGAATGAATCGCTTCTGAAGAAACAAGAGGAGCACTATGAATAAATACTGAAGAGGAAATTCTTGTGATACTGCTTGAAAAATTCTTCATAATCGAGAACATAGAAAACTCAAACATTTCTTCTCTCCAGTCATCTACACAATCCCTGATTCATCAAATCAGTCAGTTCTGCTATGAACCAGAAGCAGCTCGAACTTTTACTGAGTTGAAAATTTTGCCGATGTTTTCTGAAATGATCTCGTCTGTATCCCAGATGATGAAAACGGCAGCCTACCGTTAAAGAGGTTGGGAATTACCGTATGTGAAAGGCTCACAGATTTCATTCATTCAAGGGCAATTTTCGGCGAAAATGCCTTAATTCTCTCTGAATTTTCTAACGAAGAATCTTCTGAACCCCATAAATTCTCTAAATGTCTTACTCTACAAAGAGTGCAATGAAGACTTGATGACCTATGCTTGCCGTTTGTATACATGTTTTGAAGTCCAGTTTTTCTGCCATTTCGGAGTGTCATTTCAAATGTTTACTATTTTTGAGTGGTTTTGGATAACTGTATCAATCCAATGTCTGTTGTCGAATCCTCAAAGAAATTGATAGAATTACATTAGAGGATCTTGCTAATGAATGTATGAAACTGGACATCAAGTGTGACAGTGATATGAATTAGTAGCTATCTGGTGAGCACAGTTCTGCTACTCGAATTTCCAGTGGATCTGCTTCGGAATGATGCTCTCTTCGTAAATTTCTTAACTGGATGCTGGCTGTACAGCAATTTGCACTCTGTCCGATTCTCTTCATATAAGTTTCAAAAATGCACTTTGTGCCGCAAACGAGGACATAAGGAAATAACGTGTCGATCTAAATCAGAATTCGGAAAGAAGATCGACATCCAAAAGTTTGAATTAAAAGTCAGTTAGGTGACAGAACCAAAAGCTAGTTCGAAGAAGAGTATGAAGAGGAATAAAAATATACAGAAGAATCCGCAGAAAAGATGGCAGCATCCTGAGCCGAATCCTGTTTAGGCACAGAAATGAAACCTAAACTGAAACTATGTCCTAAAAAAAGGAATAGAGATATTCCTTTGAAGCCAAAAGTAGGTGTCGATTGCGAAAGTATCGAACTAACCAATATGGAAAGATGAAGACAAACGAAAAAGAGGAAGGAGCATCGACAGAAAAACTGAAAGATGTTCTCCACAAATTCTTGACTGTTGGAAATAGAATGCTTGGGAAAAATCTTCAGTGGAATTAGTAATGGGACGAAGAATCGGCCTGAAACCGGATGAATCACTTGAATATATCCCTGAAGAAGGACTAATCCGCCAGAAAAGAGGGCTGAACTGATGACAGGATTTCGAGATATAGTTATATGAGGAATGCGCGACTTAAATGGGGAGGTATCAAGGCAGAAATAAAATTCTAATGTGGGGAAAAACTTTATTAAGTATTGCTCTCTAAGATAATAACATTCGTTTCAATATACTTCCCAGAAAACCCTATTTTTATGTTTGTACATTTCAAGGTCGTAAGCGACGTTGGTTTTCTGCATAATTAAATTTGGTTTTATTGGAAGAACTGGAACATCCGGTTGTAGATCATAAAGGGGAATGACTTTAAATAAGAACAAAAAATAATTTTACGTATTTTTTGCCCATATTTCCGATCGCATGCACATCTATCGTTAAGGATACCCAAACTTCTCTGCGTATGTAGACCGAAGGCCATTCCCCCTGAGATGTTTTTTTTCTAGTTCTCTCTGAATAGTTCCTATTTCACTAAGGTCTCCGTTCTGCCCTCATTTCTGATACATTACATTCTTTTGATAACATGATTTCATGTTCTAACTATTACACTGAAAGGAAGATGAATCTTGTTCGGTTCATTCATTTTTAACACTTATGAGTACATAAACCTTGCACACCCATAAGTTTATTACCTCAAAACCCAACGTCAAGAATTGTGACAGTTAGGCTCAGTAGGTGATTGCGACTTATGAATGGGGGTATTCACACCAATACTCCAAAAAATACATTGCACCGGTTCTGATAGATCCCACATGTATCCATTGGGCAAGATTCGTAGAGGACATGTGACCTGCCAAACAGAGAGAGAGAGCTTTCTTGGTCAGAGTGGACAAAAAACGTGGTTCTCACAACATTTTGAATTAGTCATATCTCGTTGGAATAACACTGTGTAACGAAAGAATTTGCACTTGATTTTTTTGTCTCAATCACAAACAACATAAGTGTAATTAATTTCTATACCTCTAAGAAAATTTATTAATATAGAATAAGGTTTCATCATATAGTTGACTTTCGAAAGGCAATTCATTACAGGAATGACGGCAACTTTATCCGGACAAATTGTCTAGAAATCTAGAGCAGGGACTTAGAACCCACCTGTTGGATGTGAATTGCTCAGCCCGAGCCGAGGCATAATCTTTTAGTTCGTCGGCATCTAATCGGAGAAAGATTAATAAAGCCACCATTTATTATGCTGCAGGATTAAAAACAGAGCTTTCATTATGAAGTTATTTGATTGTTGAGGGATCATCAACGTAGGAGAGAGAAAACTACTAAGTTAATGCATTTCCACCCTCCACCGATTTTATCACAACAAGACGGAAAGAGGCTAATAAGGCCTGCATACTTTTAATATGAGAGAGCAACGATAGCACCCGTCTTTGTAGATAATATACTAAAAAAGTTTCTATGTAAAACAGCACTAAGATGGATGTGCGGTTTGAAAGGCTGAGTAAATCGATAACCAAATTAAGTGAAGAAGGATGTACAACTGGTTAAACAGAGTAAAACAAAAATGAAATAGGTTAGTAAATCAACAAACCATAAAGGGGAAAATCAACACTAGACCATTAAATAATACGTCACATCTAAAATTGTCGCATATTCAATCACGGACACTATACATTATTAGTGGTAGGATTTGAATCCACTTACTCTATTAGAGAACGCGCACGTAAGTAACTTTGGCCTTTGCCTGCACATTTACATATCTTGAGAAAATTCGTCACGTTCTTGAGAAATTTATTGCTTACACTATGAGAAAGATTACGCAGAAGTTCATGATGGGCTTTAATCATTCAGCTAGAACTTCATAAAGAATTTGAGCTTTAAACGGTAAGTAGATATAAATAAAGCTTTTCATAGAGGTGTGCAATTATATTGATCTTTATTCTTCATTCTTAGAAAAATTCGATTTCAGTCATATTCAATTTTCTTTAGTTTTCTTAGGTTTCATTTCTGCTACGGTACATTTTTATAACCATGAATCTTAAAGGCAACTTGAATTCATAAATTCCAAGGAAAACATCTCAGGAGTATAAAGGGCTACTGGGTTAAGAAAATATGAACCTTTAGCAACATTAGAATGGATAAAAGGAAAACTATTATTTCAAGCCAATCAGTCCTGACCATCGCGGAAAAAGGAAAACGAGGGTAATTTAAATGTGTAATTAAGTTTCTCCGCATAAAACTATTAGGGAGTAATATTCAAATTTTTTTTGGTGAAAGACGGTACAGCACCAGAATTTGTGCAATATCATCGAATACGTAGGAAATAGCAATGAACGTAATAGAAAAGTGTGTGAGTTTCATACCTGCTTTCAATTTCAAAAACTTCTTTCTTAACTATCCACCTTACGTGGTCCAATCACTTTACCTTTGTCGAGTGTGCAACACTACCAGGGCAGCCCAGTGTGGCCTGAAAAGTGTACACGTGCTACCGATCGCGTATCGAGCAAATGCAGACGTGCCTCCCAGCCAATCAGAAATCGATATTTGTGCAGGGTAGGATTAATTGTACCTACAATTACTAAGCCTTTTTATTAAACTCTCTCCCCTCCATATCTTCTCCTTCGGACGTAACCTAGCCAATTTTGGGGCAATTTAGATTACTCTGCTTAAGGTTTGTTGTACTTGTCTGAAGCTATTTGGATTTCTATTATGTTTATTAAGGTTCATTCAAGGGCTTATTTAGGTAATATCCGCTACACCTTTCCTTTAAACATTCTCCGACTCATTTTTTATCATTAATCGCTTCCTTTAAAGTTACAAAAAACATGAAAATTCTGAATTTAGAAAAGAAACAACGGGAAATGAGAAATCTTAAGATAGATTGAACTGTTTAATGAACTTCCATTGAATGATATATTGGACTGTACTATAATAAAACCATTTGAAGTAAAATATTACCATTCATCACTCAGTAGGCAAAATTGACAGAGTTCTGCTTGTGATTATTAAATTTTCTCATTTTTGGCCTAATTTAAATATGTAAAATTATTACTTTTAATAGCATTTAATAGTCATGATTTGTTGGCCATCTGAAAATGAGTTAAAGTTTAATTCATTTCATAGAATTTACAAATATTAAACAATGATCCGCAGTCAACTTGGACAGGAAGAAAACCGTCATTCCGTAGTGGATTTTTAGTACTTTCGCACTAACTCAGACCTGCTCAGTCTCTCTAGGCATTGCGCACCTACTAACTTATGCCTTTATCCTAAGTGTCAGTGAGAAAAGAACGTGAAACCGGTCAGTTGCCTTGTCGTACCTCATTTTGTATGTTCCTCGCAATTCGGACAGTCCTTGCTCGATGCTGACGTCTTTCTCTTTCCACCCAATTCCCACTTCTGTATCTTCCACCTCACATTCATTTCTAATTGTCCAATGCAGGTTATCCAACCTAACTCTCTGTCTTCTCACTCGAAAAATACTCTATTTCCTGTTAGAACGATCATTAGTAGCTTTACTCGGAAAGAGAACTACTTTAGATGAAACGAAACTAATACTGAAATTAAAAGGCGATTTTAAAATACCCCTTTGGCCGGTCATAAGTTACGAATCTGGGAAAAAATCATTATTTTATGGTGAGATAAAGCAGTAAACATCAAGGTACTGAATGAGTATTTCAAATGCTTACAATGCTGAACGACCCAATCTGATACCTGTGCCAGCCTATCAGTATTAAGTTAAGAGTAGTATTATAATAGATTTCGTTATTATCTTATATACTACAGGTTTGTAATAAGATTAGATGATATTAGTTTCTTTTTAAATAAGAGTTTACCTTGAAGGATTCTAGCGAACTTTGGTGGACTAAAATATTATTGCTACAATTAACCACCCTCTGTCCACTGTAAGAAGAAACAAGTGTCTTAAGATGAAGTAATCAATTGCTCAATTCCATTAACTGTCTCTATACAGTGCAGATGGGAACTTATTCAGAAACTTAGGGTTCGATTCCTGAAATTTTAAATGTGAAACATTAGGACTTGACGAAGTGAACGTTATTTACTGCATGAAAATTAAACCACCTAATGAATCCAGCTATCTAATAAACTTGGAGAATTTGCATTTTTAACTTGAATTTCCTCACTTCATTCAACCCTCATCAGACAATTTAACCGTTCGCCATGCTTAGATGCTTCCCCATGATTGCAAATGTTCTGTTTTGCTTTGGACCCAAAGGCTTATTTAATTGTTTGTGTGTATCCAAATGGAACTTAAAATAAAGTAACCAGTAGAAAATTTTCTTTAGAAATGTATTTTTTAAGCAGATAGGAGATAGACTGATGCATTTCTTTATTTGTGTATCGTCACCATTTTCTTCAGTTTCTATCCTTATTCATTGAAGAAAAGCCAAGTTACAATACAAGTTATAATTCATCCGAAAAGAGGAATTAAAAGGCAGTTGCCCCCGTTGGGCCATCTCTTTTATATCTGTATGTGCATCTTCCATGATAAAATGTTTTTATATTGACATATATCAGTTCAGTATGTTCCGCTAACGCAATCGGAAACGGTCTAATATGCTAAATAAAACAAAAATCACCATTATCATTAACCCTACTCGGAAGATAATTATGTCTTATGGTATCTGAAGCGCATACAATTGAAACAGTAAGATAAAAATTAAGTTCGAGTACGTTTCTAAGGTATGAAAATGACTGACTGCTATTTAGTTATCTAGATCTATATTCTAGAGAGCATGTTGGTAGATCAAACCGTCATCAATCTGAAGGATCTTGTCGTCATCGACATTTCTATTAAACTCTCCCCTATTTCAACTTCTTAATCTCCATGCCTTTACTCACAAAATACTGTCGAGATTCCCTTCTGCTATTCGTTCTTTGTCAAATCTCTACCTATAAACACACATCGTGCTCATACTTCTTTCTTGACCCCTAAGCTCTGTCTTCTATTAGTGTCGGACCGAATAATAAACTTCCTTCGAGACAGGGCATCTTGATTATGATGATCCTCTCCTGTCCTCAAGTGGAACTAGTTTGTCCATCCAATCAGTTGTAATTAACGGTATTGAACTGCACGAATTAGTTCAGACACGCTCTCGCTGGGGTTTTGTATACAGTTTTCATATATGTTAACTTTACTTCATAGCTGCCTTGCACACTTCCCTCTAATTCCTACTAGCCAATCCCACTTTCTCTGAAACCTCACCTTACCCACTTCTATCTATGGAACCTCACCTATTTTCCGCATTTATAACCCTCCTTCGCTATCTCACTGCTACTTCTTTTGCCTTCTTACTCTATGTAGCTCCACATCTAGTAAGCTCCTATCATGCTTTAACTACAACACATTTATTTTAATTTAACCTGTTAAATTTGAATATATGAAATTATCGAATTTGTTGTGCAAAACAAAGCAAGTCATTGAGAACAAAAATCTTTTACTTTATTTACTTCACATTTAACTCTCAAATCTGATTTAGTATTTTAATTTTTAAGGAGCTGGGCAAAAACAACTTACAAGAAGGATTTAAAGTAGTGAATATAACGAATGAATGAGGGAATTAAAATACACTAACGTAAAATTCAAATTCAGTTGTTTCGCTCAATTAATATTTACAGATGATATAACAAACAAAAAGGAGCGGAGTAGGGGTTTTCTAATGATAGATTTTTTCTTAAACCTGACTGCAAAGTCTTTCATCATTCTCCAATCTAACTACATTATGAATGGTATTTTCATCAATTGAAGGATTGATAAAGCCTCCAGGACTACCTGCCCGATCTGTAGCTCCAATGAAAAGGGGATGATTTGAAAGGTTCGGTTTTCCCACAATACGACTGCCACTTCCATTTGTGCATACTCCGCTGTCGCTGCTCGCATTATTGCCCTCATTTCCACCATTTTCATCATCAGCTTTGAAAGTCACTCGAGCTCCCATAACTCCCTTTCGAGATCCTCCATGTGTTGATCTTTGAGGACTTCCAGTTCGACCTAGAGATGCCAAACTCACATAAGCCGGGTCAGCTCCATTTTTCTTATAAGGTTGGTAAGATTCTTCCGATTGTCTGTCTCCATCACAAATCGTCACAAGTCCTGCTCCTTTCTGTAAGAATCCAAAGTTGGAAGGTCGATCATACTCCAACTGGATGACATTGTCAGATTCGTCCGAAAGTGTGGGTGGGCCTTCACGGAGTAGACCACCTGGATTGGCTGGTCGTCCTTCACTATAGCATCCATACATTGAGTTAATTCCATTTGGACCTCTTTCACCAACATATGCACCTTCGAAGGGCGTAGGAGAAGCACCAAAAGCAAGACTTCCATTCTGAGGTGGTATGAAGCCATTTTGATATTGCAACCAAGGCCAGAAATAGCTTGCTCCAAGTTGAGCAGCAGCTGGATTATTTATCAGTGGCCAGGGAGCAAATTGAGAAGCTGCTAAACCCATTCGTTCAGCGTGTGTTCGATGCTTTGGAGACGTGAATCGATATTTACTATTTGTTGGAGCAGGCATATGTAGCAACCGGAACCTCCAGGCTGTTTTTACAGTCACTCCAAACCACAATATTAGCCATAGAATAAGGTAAAGTATTGAGAAGATGACATAAATTAGAGGGAGTTTAACCTTAGCATGCCAGTAGCACTGCAACATTGGGCCAAATAAACAACTTCGTGTAAAGGCCAGACATCCAAATGACAGTGCAGAAATGAGAGAAGGCCAGAATGTAATCGACGACTTCATATTCTTAGATTTCCCGATGATTTTGGTTTGAGTACCAAGAGTGCTTGCAGTTTTGGATCGAAGAGTGTCACTACTTGCCGACAGAGCGGACGGGGTTACAGCCCGAGATGAAACATTTCCTACAGCACTCGAGGACTTTCGAATCGGTCGCCAGATTTTTGTCGTCACAGCAATAACACTGGGTCCCAACAGATCGTTTTCTTCAACTAGAGTTTCTTCCATAATGGTGGAAGCCTTATCCTCTTTCATGACTATATCTCGATGTTTTATGGTATCAAATTCTCCAGCCATGATAAGATTCGCATAATTGGTCACTGCTCGTTGAAACAGAAGCTCACCAAAAGAATAGAAGGCCATCAGTCCAGCTATTTGGGCCAAGAAGCCGATTGCAGTTGTTATAATACAACCCCAAGTGTTCATTAGTTGGGAACTGTTTGGAATAATATCGATTCGATTACCGAAAGGGTCGCGAGCACCAGCTGTGTAGATTTTCAAAAGTAGTTCCGTTGCAGCGGATTCTAGAAGTATATAGCAACCACTTATCACAGTATACAGTGATAAAAGGCACGAAAATGATCTACTGGTAAACCAGAAGGGAGCAGCAAAGCGGACCATCAGAAAAGCAAATGTAATAGAAAGAAGAAGGTATTCAGGACTGAAGTCAGCAGGAATTGATGGATATGGGTGAGTAGTCAGTCTCCTATTGACTTCCAGGACTCCAAATTTTGAATCCATCTCCGACTGAATTTGAATTGAATCTTCAGATATGATTGAGGTGTTTAAATTTACCAAACCCATTCCACGGGATCCGCGAAAACCATTCAGCAGCCAGTCGAGATTAGAATGCCAGACAAATTCTATAATTAACGAAAAAATTTAGTTAAAAGTGAGTATAAAAGTGATTAATAAAAGCATTCTGATCTAAAAATAGTAAATTGAATTTTCATTGTGTTTTCCAAGCATCCAATTTTGTCTAGCAGGTTACAATCATTTTGGAATAATAGAATATTTATTCAATGTCAAAATAAGCTGAATAAACAAGACAGACATCGAATACTTAATAATAATTTGTCAATGGAAAAGTAAGTTTGAGCAGTTTTAAAATACTAATTTTAGAAGTACAGGGATTTTATTTATTTCTTACAAATTAATGGTTTATTGCTAGCTTTCTTTTAACTGCAACTTAATTAGCTTAATTAATTAAGCTTTAACCTTCTTTCTTACATGGATTATCTTTAAATGAAATTTTGTTACATAATACTAGTGAAAGAAGTAATTGGCATACGACCAGTAATTAATATGAGGCAATAAGTATGATTCATCGCTTTTTGGGGCAGAAACGTTGACGCCCAGTAATCTCTAGCGTGTAGCGACGATGAGAAATCGCTTTTCTACTCACACAGCAATCGGCTAGTCTTTTGAGTAGGCCTATGGGTGTGCCTCACGTTTCCTAGGTCTCGATGCAATCACAACGTAATGATTATTACGCCCAAGTAATCCCCTTATTGCAGAATTTCATTGCCTAACCTGAATCTAAGTCAACTCACGAGACCTAATTAAAAAACTAAGTTATTTTGAATAAGCTAGAATAATAATAATCAATTCCTTAAATTTGCAGCAACGGTTTGACTTTTACAAATATGCTATTAAGCACACGTATGGCCAGGTTTCAATATCAATTTTCTGGATTGATAAGGAAACGGTATTTATTTTGTGATTCACACTGGTGATTTTTCAGCAAAACTTTTGAATTTTGTTTAATTAATCAATTTTTGAGAAAGACGTAACCAGTTTACTATGTATTTTATATTAAATATTTCTAAAGTTTATCAACGAATGATACTAGATAATAGGCACCATTGCGTTACTGGAGCAACAGAGAATTTATTAGAGAATGTAACCTAAGCAACCTTTTGTCTTGCCCACAATTGTATGTGGCAGTAAAGGAAGTTGAATGTATCAGAATAGACATCCACCGACAAAGGACATAATCCTTTTGTTGAATCTGTCAGTTGCCAGCTTATTTTAAATTATATTTAATATTACTATAATATAATGATATGCTTTATGAAGATTCTTTCCTCAAGTTTGCCGCTAGATATTTTCTCCAATTTAACACTGATTTTAAAAGTAGGACGAAAAGTTCTTTTAGTGAGAAAGAACGCGGATTTACACTAAATAAAACAAGTCACCAATGTATGAGATTGAGTTCACAGCAGATTTAGAAAGCGGTCCTTAAATGTCTTTTCTTCTGGAGAAAATATGCACAGATCAGTTTCAATTTAAATCCGTTTAATTTTACTACAGTAAGTTTATGAAGAAAGTAAGTAAAACACCACTTATTAAAAGTCGGCCATAATCTTTCAAATTTATGACCCGGTACGTATTGCCGTTCTATCTTCAATGATAAACAACCGTGGGAAAACTCTGATTTAGAGAGCTCTAATATATTTGAAATGGCTTTGCCAGTCTCATCTGGTCGTTTGTAGTTATAAGAAGTTATATGACCAATCATTTAATTAAACTGATTGGTCAACAAGCACTGGATATAGTGAGCACGATCACATCCAGAGATCTAATCGTGGAAATTGAGCTTTGGAACATTTAAATATTGCATTATATGTTATACACCTTATGGAAAAGTTGTTAACTCAGAACTTCTGAAATATACATAAAGAAAAACTCTTGAAACACTAACTTCATTATACACTCGTATTCAAAGCCTACTCCAGTTTCGTCCCTTACCAGATCACTATTATATTTCGCGTGTTTGGATGTTTTCCCATGATTAGAACTTGTAAAAGTTCTTTTTGCATTGTCTCGGGCAATAAAAAGGAAAGAATCAACGATGAATGAATATATGAAGGCTTCTATTTAAACATAAATCGGGGAGAATTGATTTGGTCATTCAAAGGGCAAACATTAGCTTCATAAACCCATGGATCTTCTTTTCCAGTCTGTAACGCGTGTGTTAAGATATTATATTGATAAAGTAAAATTGGTATTTTAAATTGCAAATAGTATTTTTAGAATTTCACCATAATTTTGCCGTAAATTTCTATGTTCTCTACGTATTGGATAAAATGCACTTCCATTATTTTCAAATATCCATCTTGTAAGCGCAAGAATGAACATAGTTCACTAATACTAATCACTGGACGAATGCCTGTTAAGATTTTCAGTCGTTGAAATGTATAATAACGCGCCAAGCTATCGTCAGACTGAGGAGACCGGAAACTAGTTGTTCAAGTGTGAATATATTGATTTATCATTGAGGAAATGCAAACTCAGATGTATGTAATGGCCGTCGAAAACAGTCCTGCAAAGATCAAGTCAACTGGTGCCCTTTAAGATTAAGTAGCTGATTAAGTACTTATTTGTGATTCTAGTATAAAATTGAATCTCAAGTTATGGGGAATTTATTATATTCTTTTCCATAAAAAGAGTTATTTTTTTCTAGATTAAGTGATCATTAAAAGAGAGAATTATTTCTTAATCAACCGGTTTGTGACAATCCATTGTGAATTTTTTCTCCTATAACCAAGGATTTTCCTTCATATTCTTTCTGATAGTGGGGAAAAGGGTTATCTGAGTATCTTATGTCCAGATTGGATGAGAAATTCCAAAGTATCACAGACAAAACAGATCAAACAGATTTCACTCTAAGTTATTCAGTTGATGTTATTATTAGACATTTTTATTTGCAAAAATAACCAATTTGGACTCTCGTTAGGAAAGGGCGTCATTGCTGTCATGTCTATAATACATTATAAACACGCAAGATTTAATTAAATGAAATTTGTCGATGACCGCTGGTAATTATCGTGACAGTAATTAGATGTGATTAACATGACTTTTAAATTCACCGGGATATTTAGTACATGAGTTTAAAAATGCTGAAAACAAATGATTTCAGCTTAGACTTCACTTAAAATTTAACAATATAAACTTGCATGGGAAAAAATTATTTATTACTAGGTTACTTAGGTTATATTTTTCAAATTCCTGGCGCTAACGTCAACGTAGTGTAAATGTAAGAACTCAGAAATAAAAACAGTTTGTTTTACTACTGGGCTTAAGGAAACCTGCTCATCTAAGTACGACTGTTCATAAACTCATAAATTCTGAAGCACATATATGAGAAATTTACTAGACTTTTTGAGAAGCAGAAGTAATTTTCACATCTATGGGTTTGATAATTTTACATTTCAAAGGCCTCTGCAGTGGCATTTATTCCATTTTCAAATTTATCAAAAAATTGTGATCATGCTTAGGAGTGCAAACCAAGTTTCCCATGAATTCTCGGTAATCTCTGCTTGATATACACTTCGCATATAAACTTGTTCCGCTGAGTTATCTTATTTTTTATAAACAGACTCTCTTCCTCCTCTCCTTCCATCTCAACCCTCATTCTTCAAAATTTTGGAAGGTCGCTGCATTTCATTATCATTTAGGATCATGAGATTTTAAATGGAACACACCTAAGCCTAACTTAGATTATAGAAGTTAGCCTACTTGGGATTAGTGCTCCTTTAGCATTTTCAACATTCTGAACCTATTCATTGACAAACACTTTATTTTGAGGAAAGGTTAAAAGGCTACTCCATGGAGGAATAATCCAATAATGTGTTCTAGATCAGAGCTTCTTTGCTACTCCGAATTAAGCGCTTGGGGGCACTTTTTGTTACAATATTAACCTTGAACTAAAATTAATTAATCTAAGTTTGCATGCATTAGAGAGTATTGCCATTAAATAATAAAGCGGACTATCGGTAAAAGCTATCAATAAAAAATACAAACTTTTCTTTATATTTTGATCAATTAAATGAGGTCGAATTGTGAATTTTTAGGTTAAATGAGGTTGGAATAAATTAAAAATTAATTAAATTGGGGCATTTGTTAGCAAAATTATCAAAAAGGATATAACTTTGTTTACATTGCATTTCAATTTTGTCTCCATAGTTATTTTTGTATTTATTAAATTTACTAAATGTAGCGTTAAAAATGTTTTTCCCTTCTGCACATTCGTGTATTAATAGAACTAGAACTGTTTTACAGTAAAGAATTAATGGATGAAATCATATGAATACAGAACTCTGATTTATAAAAGCTCCTCATGACTGAACTCCAGCGGGCTTTGACATGTTAAAATCATGTAAGCTAGTATAATCCTGCTATCCTGGTCATGAGAAGAAAAACATTGAAATGATATTAATTCCCTCCTAATAGATAGGTTAATAAGTGTTGTACATCGCGGTTCAACTTAATCAGGAGTACAGGAAACAAATCAAAACAATGCATTTTGAAATATGAGGCAGTGAACTTCTCATTTATCAAACACCGCAAGATTCAAATTTATAAGTCTAGTGAACTGTGATCCTTTTGATATCCTTACTTTGTTTTCGACCCCTGCTCTCTTCGAGTTTAGATGCTTTTTCACGATAAACATTGAAAATTCTGCTTTCCTGTAAGTTATAACAATAAAATTCCCCCTATTTAGAAAGTAAATGAGTATTAATTGAAACTTCTCGATGTCACCCGTAAGATTGTAATATTACTTTTGGTTTGTATATATTCATCTATTTTTCTTCACCAGAAGAGCAATAATCACTCTATAAGATGACTTATACTAAATCGACAACTAGAAACTAAGATAAGATCCACTGCCTTATTCAATAGTTTTATAATTTTTAGGTCTAGGCAGATTATCTTAATGTATAACAACCATTTTTAACCACTTGCGTCTTCTTTTTCTTACTATATTTCTGGTTGTCCAAACGTCTAAAAAAACCGAGGATTCAGCATTTTAGTCATCACTTAACAGAAGTAGTGAGCAAAATTGGTTTTGACATGGAATCAAGTGGAGAGTTATGAGATTTTCAACCGAAATACATGCATATTCGTGAATTTGACGGGTGATGAATCCTCATGAGAATTAATTAATTCTGCAATAAGTTCATGAGATCATTTTATCTTAGATTGTGTTTTAACAAAGCAAAAACCGCTAGATCTGTCAAGTAAATTTAAGAAAAATTGTAAGCATTCCTTTTTACAATTACTTCACTGCATATTAAATAAATACAAACAATAATAATTCTTTGATCTATTTATAAGATTTTGAAAATAAAATAAGACATTAATATAAAAACTTCATAATTGTAAACTACTTTCAAGAAAATTAATGGATACATCACATATCGACAAGTGGCATTCATGTTGGGAAGTAATCCATTTATAAAAAGCTTAACATGTTTAGAACATGCGAATTCAAACATTAAAATTGACTGTCATATTAAATCACGTTATGTTCAACTAAATTAATCTCAAATAGATGAAAAAATAGTTTTTTAAAATTCTCTGACACTCGTTAAAAATGTCGGAATATCACCAGGTAAGGTTTTCGGTGATATATGCCCGTTTCATGACAGAGCTTTGTTTTAACAACTTCAGAAACAACCTTTGAACAATAACAATTCTCGAGATAATGTAACAAGTTCGCACCCTCAATAAGCGTCAAAATCGTTCACAAACATACTTCGTGAATGAACACGATTTCGACTTGTTAGGTAAAAATGGAAAATGTTTGTCCAAGAAAAATCAAATTAACAAAAAATATTGTTAATTAGCTATAAAATTTGCGTTTTTATTAAAACGTACTTGATTGCAGGGTTGTTGTATTGCTCACCTTTGGAGTAAAGCCAACCATCAAGGCAATTACCTATAATTAATGAGTTCTGTCGCTATTTTGGGAGGCTAATTAATTTATAACAGTACCGACGCATATTATTTGCTATCTCTGACGAATCTTCAATGTCAAAGCAAAAAATTATTCAGTTTCTCAGTAAAGAGTGAAGTGCTCAATTCTTTTCAAAATATTTGAGAGCTTATCCGCAGAAATAAAGTTTTTTTCTTCCAAAATTAGGCCAAAATGTCTTCTGATATTTCCAGCACATCTACTACTGTTTCTCCAAATCCTGCTAAAAAACCTACTTAATCTCCGACTGCACCTGTTTCTCATATAGTGCTTCCTACTACAACTCTAGGAGGTCAATGATGATATGTGGTTGAATCCATCAGTCAAAGATGGTGTAAAAGTAATGAATCTCGTGCACTCTATGGAATCTTCCATGCCTCTAAAGCCATTACAGTACGACTTGTCTCCGAAACAATCTTGTCCAAGCAACAATCGGTTCAAAAATCCTGTCCGCTTGATCACCAGACAAATCAGCTATGTCACATGAAGGGACATAAGGGTATCTGCACTTCTTTCTCGTCCAAAATTCATAATTCGTCCACCGAGATCAAGTCTCTAAAATTTCTTGGTCAGTACAATGAATTAAGAGTGCAAAGTACCCTAGGAGATCGGTCTTGCTAAACCTGTCTCTCTCGCAAATGGAACAGTTTTAAAAGTAATAGGACGAAATACAGGCGAGGCTGCACTTCTTATCATCAGGATCCCATGTACTGCTAAAATAAGATTCCGTGGTCTCACATTGACTTCAGTCTTACTGAGTTTATTTGAGGAATCTCCTATCCAATCCAAGTTTAGTAATATTCAAAGTGGCCTGAGGTTATACTCCTTAAGTCTATTACTGATACTGTTACCGGTACCGTCAGTAACAGTCTCCGCTATGAATTTGCCAGTCGTGGCATACCAAAGTCATTGTGTTCAGAAATGTGACCCAGTTCTCTTCTACTCGATTGAAGGACTCTTTTGGTGGTCTAAATATCCCTTTTACACTCTCCGTCTGATCTCAATGGTCCGGATGAACAACTTGTTGACAATGTGAAAAGGCAACTTCCTGTGTAATAAGAGAAGGAGAAAGTAGAAGAGAATCTTAATTCTCCATAGTTAAGGTACTGGACGACGTCTCAAGCTGATAGCCAAATCTGGGTGCACTATGGCAAACATCTCCATTCTTGAAACGTAATCGTATTCTCCAAATTGAAAACGGGTCCAACGGAAATCTATCTGGGCACGTGTTACCTCCGCCATGCCATCCCAAAATTTCGAAAACTCTGCACAATTATCGGCCCGATCGTTATTCCAGACGCTTCAGAATGCATCGAAAACGTACAGATATAAAACTTTCGCCGGAAGATGTTAGAGGAAAATAAACGATTTTGTCCAAAAAATAACTTAGTAATTTATTGTGGGTTATTCATAAAATTTGCACATTTATTAAAATGTGCCAAGTTGCACTGTAGCTATCTTGCCTAATTTTTGAGTAGAGCCTACCATCAAGGCAACTACGTGTTATCATGAAGTTTTGGAATCCGTCGCTATTTTGGGAGGTTAATAAATTTGTAACATGAACAATGGCACGTATTTCAAATAGCACTATGTTTTTGATTAGATTAATCATCGTTAAAGAATTTCAGTTATATTTAGCATTATTATCGATGCTTTATTAGGAAAATCAGAATAAATTTTCATTAATATTGATAAAATATGCGCACTTACCTGGGGGTATGGCTTCATTCCTGATTTGTTCCGCTTCGAAAACCGCGACAGGAAGTAGAAGAGCAAATGAAATAATGACATGAATAAGACAAGCAAAGGGTCTCAATTGCCTTCTTGTTGCAACACACCAACTGGGGTGTTCAAGAGCATCTCTACGATCTTGAATGATGAAGGATTCGAAATCCGGCGAATGGGTGGCTTCATTCAGCGACTGAGTGGATCTCGCTATACGAGCTCGTAGCCGTTCTGCAGCTTCAGGGTCTGCTGATCTCTGAGCCAGATGAAAACAGGGAAGTTGTGCAAGCATTGCATGGAGATGTAGACAATCTCGACCAAGAACTATTCCGTCATTAGCTGAGTGACCAACTCGTGAAATCGCCGCGTATGCCATTAGAGGGAACAGAGTGATCACTATCACTAAACATGACACTTGAAGATTGAGCGGAAATCCCCAATTCCAATCCAGACCAAATCTGGGATGAAGTGACTGTGATTTGAATTCCTGATACCGGACAACTTCTAGCCAGAAGAGAACTGAAGTGGATATGATCACGAAAGCAGCATACCACACTTTCCAAAGACTGTCCAATCCACCGATACAGTAGCCATTCAATTTCGAACGCCATGAAGAAGATTTTCCCAGATCTGAGGGTGCAGAAGTGATGGGGAAATCCCAGATCCTCTTTTTGGAATGATAGAAGGCTGGGTGGGATTCTGGTTCTGAAATGGACATGCTGATAATAGGTGTATCGTAATAAAACAGAGAGAGTTGTTTCTATTGCTCTAGTTACACATGCCCTGACGCATGGCTCCAATGACTTCAGTGTAGGCTTGAACAGGGCGTTGGTGGACCAATGAGAATACGCCTGGGTATGCACTTTGCGCTGACTGGTTAAGAAGGAAAGTGGCCACTCATTGCACGCAAGAGCATGCACGATTTTGTTAATATAATTGTGGTCTAGAAAATAACGATTGAGTCGAGATATGACTTACGTTCTTATTGATTTAGGCATTTTATTTTCAGTACAATATAAACAATTCTAACAAAAACAGCCTATAATAATAAAATGTACGACTGGCAAAGCGCTAAGATTCATTTACTAAAAGCTAATTGCATCATTGATTTAGAGTTGGTGAAGATGACTGTAACTGTTATTTTATTGCTAAACTATCATAGGCACAATTAGCCCGTAACCGTGACCGTTATTTAATTGATTTTGACAATCTATGCAGGATGATAATTCTAAGGAATCTCCAATTACTGCAGGATAGGAATAAGGCTCATCAGTTGTAGTAGAACAAAGTAAAGAACCAACTTAAATAGAAGTATTAGACCTAAAGAGACCAAGAAAGGGCAGAAGGTAGTTCAATAGAAATAGTACGCTAATGAGGTGTAGCAGGGCATATGAGCCTGTTAATATGGCGATCTCAACATGCCGATTGATGGGGTAGCCTTCGGGAGTATTGCGACACTTCAGTTATTAACAAGGTGTCCAAAAACATAAACTCAGACACCCCAGTAACGCTCAATAATATCCAACTAATGAAACATATGAAATATATGCGCTTAAGATAATCGCATATAAGTCAATTATTTAGCATATGTACAACCTTTATTATTAACAATGAGAATTTAATATGGATTCCGAAATATCTGCAAAAGTAGTCTAATACTTATCCTAAGTTGATAACCGACCCTCAACAAGAAATAAATTATGGGTTTCAGTACAACTTCTTCTGCATTTCAGAATCAAAGGGAACTCTATGTCCAGAAACTGACCTATTGAAAAAGATTCTAAATTTATTGTTGAAAGGAAAAGATTTAGCTTTCCGTTTAAACACACAACCTGAAACTCATCAGGAGGTTCAAAGTAACCAAATACCCATGCATTGATGGAAAGAATTTAAGTTATTCGTGCTGTTACATTGGGAGTCACGCAATTTTGTGGCTTTGCTAAATTTAAAATCTTTTGTTTTAATTTGTGTATCAGATTTGAGAAACTCCACATACGGAAATACTTTATCAGAAATAGAAGTAAGTATGTGATTTTTCCATTGCATAAAAGTAAATGTTAGGATTTAAATCAAGAAAATGCTTCTGAACCCGGGGAACAGTGAAATAGCCAAAAATGTGTTAAGAAGAAGGAATCAAGTAGAAGTCTGGAATATAGTCGAGTCATCAAAAAAACCTTGCATTAGTTGACACCCGGATTCATCTGTATACGCCTTTTATTTAACAGACAGCTCACCGTTTTATATACTGATATCCTGATATATTCCCTAGATTCCTGGATAAATTCATTTCAACTATGTTGGAAGCTCATTGGCCAGTTAAGGAATCTCGATTTAACAACAGAGCTCTCTCGAGGCCAATCAAGGTAAGTATTGAATGTTTTATACTGAATAATTTCATAAATTATATATTAATATATTCCATAAAAGAAGTGCAGCAATTACGCCATATATTGAGTGATAGGAAAATTCATTTTTGCTAAATATATTCAAAGATTTATATCTCTTTTACAGTGTTGGAATCGCAAAAAGGGTCTTCCAACTCAGAACATTTCAGAACGCGTTTTATTGGGTTTTGGCAAAAATGCCCAACCCAGGCCAGAGCTATTAAATTAAAAAATAATGCTTAAATGCTAGATATTAATAGCGAATTGGCCAGTATTATGAATTATTCGTGTATTTTGGGGAGCAGGTGTTTTTTCACATACATTTCACGAAGAAGAAGGCACAATCGGCCGAAGAATGGACCGATCAAAATCCTCACCTTTTTCTAGTCTTGCACTGCGTACTTGAAGATACAGGCATTCATAGTTTATAGACGGCTATTATACTTTTGCTGCCTTTTTCAATAAAAAGGTGCGCTGGGGAAGTCTGGTTTGACTATGTGATAAACTCCCTTTGAGAATAGACAAAACGTGTATAATTGAATTGTTCCTTTTGTTAAGTATATCTTTAGTTTGCACGTTCAATATGAATTGCACAGAATATTCTCATATGTGATACAGTCAGGACTTGTTTTCTTTGGAATCTGTGCATAATCCCCAAACCATTATATCTTCTAGTCACCCAAAGAGGAAATTTGCATTTATTATATTACATTGATCTGGATCGCTGGTTTCAGTTCTCTCCTACGGTGGTGGCTTAATATTCTTTCCCTCAAAGAGATTTGTGTAGGGAAAGTAATCTCAATAAGAATTGTTCTCTCACTCTCATTGTTTATGTAATGGTTAAAATCTTCCCCTTCTTCACCATCTGGTCGGTCATCATGCGCAACAAATCTACCATAAGTTACGAATAGTGACATCCAGGCCCTCAGTGTCTAGCTACATTATAAACTCCCTAAGTATGATTGACTCACCACGTCATTAAGTGCATCTCGATTGTCTATCTAAATAGTTGTAATGATGTATTAGGATGTGCTCTTGTCAAGACCTGTCGTCTGAATGTTTGGGTTATTCCTCATGAACTCATTCTCTTATCGAATAACGCTTATGCCAGTGCTATGGCCAGCTGTAAAAATACAAATGAACGGTTATCTACCAGGAGTGACAAAAATATCGGCATATTTAGTAAATGATTGTGAAGAGTGTGGACAGTAAAATGGTACTAATGATCTTTACATTAGTTACCATTTGAAGTGTGGAGTCGCCACTAACTGAAGGGAGTAATGGAGCTCAGTGGAACGAATAAGTTGTTTTATGACATTTTGAAAAGAAGTGAATAACAGCTTACCATTTGTTATCTGTTTGAAAGAAAGGATTGACCTGATTAATCTAATAAGAAGTCAATTGCCACATGATATTTTTGATTCTGTATTCTATTTCAGTGGTCATGGAAAATATTTGTTTGTATTCAAATGCAAGCGTTATAAATTTTATGTAGAATAATTACCTTCTGTGTTCTCTGATAAAATGGATAAGTAAATAAAATTATATTTATATGAAGAAACGCTATAAAATAATTTAATTTTTCTTTAACTGTGTCTGCAGATTTTCGGTTTTCAGTAATTGTTTTCTATTAAGCTATCCAATAGTCACATTTAAGTACATTTCAAAAGGGCTGACCTTAAACGCAAAACTTAAATACAGAAGGTTGGATTATGGATGTGGGTTTGACGGTAAGAGTACTAAAACTCTAGGACTCAACGCACTGAAAGGGGCATTTTCTGAAGGTGTTTACTTGAAGCCAGAAAAAGGTGGCACAGGATCTCTCATTAAACCCCACATACATTGGCCGAGTATTGCATTTTTTGTCAGTTCATATTTTAGCCCACATTTTGATGTATTTAATTAATCATTAACACTAGTTAAACATTTTCATGGAAATCCCTGTTATTTCTCCCCATAGATGAAATAAAGCGACTTTGGTCATGAAAGCTTTGCTATAGCAACCCGTCAACATGACGTGCTCACATCACTAATTTAAAGCAATAAAATCTCTACAGATATAACTAAAAACATCATGGTTCTATGAAATGTGAATCCGACGACAAATAAACTAGGTGAGTAGGGTAATTTACGATCACATAATTTTTGTGATAGAGCCCTCTGGACCAAAGTGAAAGTGATTGATTGAGGGTATTTAGAGATGCTTGCTAACATGAGCAATTTCATTTCTAGTAAAATAGGCATCAAAATGTGATAAAAGAAAACTTTTAATAATTTTCATGTAAATATAATTTTATTGCTATTTTTTCTACAAAATGCCGAAAGCTCGCTTAACTGTTAACTTACCAAATCATTAAATTTCTAAAAGGCATAATGAAACTGGCAAAAAGAAAAATCAAAGGACAGAATAAAAATGCCATTTTACGAGAAATTGTATTTACTTTAGTGAAATAAATGAAAGAATTATTGCTAATTTTTTGCCATGAAAGATTTATATGTCTTCTTCTGCAAATGACCAGACGAATGTTCATTCTATGTAGAATAATTTATAATTTACGCCACATATCGAAGCCTCTAAACACTTTTCGTTAAAAATTGAATTTTAAATTATCTTCGGCAAAATGGTTGTAAATAAATAAGCATTTATTGACAATAATCAACGAGTTAATTCTGTTCCCTTTAGACTGTTGGAGTTAGATAACAACCAACGGTTTGCAGCTAACAAATTACGACAGCAACAACAGTCACCAATTCATAGCTGTTTGAGTAAGAGCCAACAACAATTGTGAAACAGAACACCAAGAGTTGAGTAGACCAAAATGTATTCAAAGAAGCCATAACGAGTAACAGAGAGAGGGAGAGAGAGAGAGAGCAGCGTGCTGGGAAAGAGAGGAGATGAACAGGACGTGCAGGAGTCCGCACTGACCAGTGTGTGTTGTCTGGAAAAACAAGGGTAGCTGAGTAAGGCCACGACAGAGCATGAGCACAGATGTGCCTTTTATGTGAAGCGAGGCGGTTATAGAAAAGAGGGGAAATCGATGGACGCGTTTAGACATGTCAGACAGGGGTTATGTGTCATAGGGACATAAATGAGGTGGTTCCAACTTCGTGGGCGGAAAAACTGAGGTATTATCGTGGAGAATGCGAGTAAAAGGTAATTCTGGAAAATGCATAGAGAGTTATCCTTCAAGACAAACCAATAGAAAGATGAAACAGATTAGAAATACGGAGAACTAATTACTATATTCTCAAAAAAATGCTCACTACATTATAATGCTTGGGATTTACCTGATGCTCCTCCAGTTTCGGAATCATTACTTCATTAACCCCAGATAAAGCAAAAGCATAAAATAGGTAACCATTCTTTTTTAACTCGATCAACAATAGCCGAGTAAAAAGTATTGTTAGTATTCAGTTAAAAGGAAAATTGGCTTCAAAATTTCAGAGGCATCTTTAATATATCAGTGACGACTGATTAAATATACATGAGGGCGCACCGGTTTTACCCACCGCATATGTACGTCTATTACATCTATATTGTTTATTTATTTCAGTAACTAAATAATTCTCAATCCCCCAATATATAAAAATACTGTTTGTTTTAAGCATGTGAAGTATATGCTTAGCCTAGCTTGCACCACAATAAATCTTCTTGGTCAGTAGAAAAGCACTGATAAGAAGACTAGGCCAGTCAAATGTTAGTTATTACAAGCATCGGTGTTAGGCTGTTGAAAGGAAATCTAATCATCCGTGATAAATGGAAAGACGAAGAAAACTGTTCAGTAATTCAGATTGTAATTACTGTTTTTAGATGAATTTGTAATTGCTTTTTTTCTCATCTGCCCGAAAAATTTGATAATGTAAAAGCGAATTAGTGAATTCTATCAAAATTTGCTCACATTTGCTTTGTTTGCTTGATACATAATTTGCAACGTGTTTTAATGTTTTCGCAAAGCACGATCTAGTTACTGATTTGCCTGTTGGCGCTTTGTGTAAAATGAATTTATGACCTCATTGCAAATGAAAAATTAGATTTAAGGGCAATAGCTTCCACGTTAATCTCTTCAACTTACCTTGAGAGCTTAATGTATCTTATGATACTTTCGGCCCTGTTTTTATTATCTGAATAAAAATGCAAAAAATTGATAATATGTGCCTTTAAAAGGATTTCAATGTGAATTTTAGTAATTTGTGAGTCTAATCTTAACGGAGATGGACAAATAGAACCTATTATTATCAGGGAAATTTTGCGTAGAGTGAATTCAATTTCAGACATATTATGCGTTAAAATTTGTCATACCCATTCATAATTTAAGTCAGTGCTTTGTGGCTGTACACTGCTGGTTTCACATTCGCATCTGTTGTTTCGCAATCATACTCAGTGTTGCTGAGATGTATGGGTTATACT
>CAADRB010000046.1:68933-89430 GCA_900708905.1 Hymenolepis diminuta | reverse complement strand
TAAATATTGTGAACCTCCTCCGCTTGAAAGGTTGATTTCTAAAATTCTCCTCAAACAACATGTTATTTTAAATAATTATACGGAATATAATCTTAGCTTTCGAATATTTGCGCAAACTGAGTGCAATCACTACATTGCGCACATCTACAACTTATCAATTTTCGTACACCTCTGCAAACAAGTTAGTTCCCATCCTCTCCCTCGTTCTCCGTCATCTTCTCTCTCTTCCTCGGGTATCTATTTCTTAGACAACAATCCTAAGAGGTATAGAAAACAGGAAGTTTGTTGTATAGGTGTGTATGTAGGATGGCTCGCATAACCATGCAATTCTCCGCCATTGGCATATTTCCAGACAGTCGATGACTAAATCGTCCCTTTCAAATAACAACTTCTGGAAAATGTCTCATAATACGGGATAAATCTTGCATAAATGATAATCAATATATGAAGATTTTAAAACGTTGGTTTTCTCATAGGAAGGTCTTGCATCTAGTTACTGAATTTTTTGGGATAAAACAAAAGATTATTTGAACAACTAATTAGAAATTTATAATGAATAGAAACGATTAGTGACAATTTTAGGGGTAAAATATAACTCAAGCTGCTACTCTTATGTTTCGGTGGCATACTGGTACACGTCTGCAATGTCAAAGGTCTCATCAGCATGCACCGAGTGAGGTGAATGGCCAACTGCAGAGAGGGGCACAATTCGAGTCTCTCACTAGAGAGGCCACGCCCTACTTTCCTAAATAGGTTTTGAAGCTATAAAACTATAAAATTACACTTATAACTAACTCTAAAAATGACGCGGAGCCAACACTATTTGTGTTTTATCTCCAAGTGAATGTTTTAGTTCAGTCTCCTCAAGAAATTTATGTTTAAAACCAAACTACCGCCGGTTCGATATCAGTTTTTCAGAATTACTGTCAAGAGTCAGAAGTTCAGTGCTCCCACAAAGTAATGAACAAATATGGCGACTTTTAACCACTTCCGGAATGTTAATTTTTCATCTCGAGATAAAGTAAAATCAGGTTGAACTACTAAAAGCCTTTTTGATAATGATATTTAGATTGCAGAATACAATTTCCTCATTAAAAGGGGGATTTAGGGGAGTCGTTGACAACGGTGTAATTTATTCGCTTCCAAATAAATGCAGAGGCAGAATGCCAAATTAAGCAATAATAATAATGATGTGAGTAAATCAAATGCTTCCTGTCTAAAAAGTGTACCAGATATTTACTATTTACACCACCGTTTGACAATTCCAACCCATTTTAGCTTTCGATGGGTTCAATGAGCTAGTCGGAGTGTTGTTTTTCCCACAAAACACGACGTCGAATTTTCGACGCAGGGATTATGAATACATTCGCTTTCTGTTTACCCTCTTCATTTGCCATAATGGCTGTAAAGCAATTTATTCGTGCGAGAAAGGAAGTATCCAGTAACTGAATTTAATATCTGCTTCGAACTGGGTAATTGAGTACTAAATCCTCGTTTGAAATATCTAATAATTTAAATATAAATTTATTTTTTCATTAAATTCGAGGTTTCATTTGAAATCCAATTTATTCATAGGCATTTGCCCGCAGTTTCTTAAATCATTGTAGACTTTATTATTGATTCTGTGGTCTTGAGTTTAATATCGATTCAACGCGTACTTTTCTGACGATCCACCACCATTTGTGTACTCGAAAAATCGGTTTCAGAACTTCAAAGTGTGTAGATAATTCGGTATGTTCTTGAAAATTTAAACTTGCGATCTAATTCTAGCTAAATACTAAATTGGGCTCAGTTTGATACAACTTTGCCTTCCCGAAAGGAAATTTCATCTAAATTTGGTTACGGACCATTTTTAGTTTTAGAATTGTCATAATCAAGTCAATATAAGCATCTTGAGTATTATGCCTAAATGGACAATCCGGAGTATATTATTATACCAATAGTAATGCTGGTACGCGTGTTAGGTTTTAATATCGATAAAACGTAGAAAGATAATGATAGAGAATTTTAGAGTTAATTGAAAATCTTAACACATCACTCACGGCAACCGGTGAAAGCAATCGTGAAAATAAATTGTCGTCGCTTCTTACTCACCTCCAAAATAAGTGACTTTATACCTGAACTGTAAGTAGGAGGCAAACTAACTCAAACTACAGGGCCTATTTTGATCGGAATGTATATTGATTTCTTAATGCTTTACCTGCCAAAAACAGTGAAATTGTGCAATCATATGGCTACTTTATTGTCCCAAAGCATAAAATTTTGTGGGCAGGTTAGGCATACGGAAGTGCCAGTTATACAGTGGCACACACAGTGTGGCTACGCCCAGGTTTTAAACTTTATTTCAATTTTGTGAAATCTCAAGAATTTCCCCCAGTTTGACGGTAGACTAAGATATTTGCATTTTATGCATTTTAGATACAAGAAAGGCAAGCTATTTTGTGTTTTATTGTGGAAATTATTTGTATTGGGGCGTAGCCTAACACTCTCGAGGGTAAGTAACAATTAAAAGTTCATTAGACTTCTATTAAAAATGAAAATGAAAAATAAGTGGCACCTAACAGCCCTTTAACTCTGAAGATGGAAAAGCTACTACTTTCAGATCCTAGACACACATACAGATCCGGGTGTACGTTTTCTTCTGGTACCAAAGGAATTAGAATTAGTGTATGATAGGAAGCCAAAAAACGAAGCTCAAAGCTGAAAGGTAGTTATTTTGTCTAGAGATTACCAATTCCCACAAGCTGCCCTCTAGTAACCTATCATCACTTATTTGGGACGTAAATTGTTCTCAGCCCGATGATACTTTGACCTCCAAACATAAATAGCGAAAAATGACTTTTATTCACCTAAAATAGTCCTCGGTTAGTAAATAAATTGACTTGGGAGTAACTGCACTTGCCTTATCCCTCTCCGAGTCTGAATTAACTGTAGCCTAGAGATATCTGGTGGGCACAAAGATCATATCGGCAGAAACCAGATCACTTTACATTTCAACATTGTAGAAAGATCTAAAGTACCTCTAATCCCTAGTAAAACTTCTTTAGGATCCGTATCAAGCTAGGCTAAATATTTCCCTATAGAACTAATGATATTCCTACGACTAACAGGGAACTGCTTGAAGAAAAAAAAATTATTTTCCCCCACCCCCAATATTTTTTCTATAAATAAATTTGTAATTTCCTTCTTTATTTCCCCACTAATAAAAGGCACTCGATAACTATGCCTATTTACTTAAACCGATTTTCATTTCATCCATTTCATCCATTTTAGAAACCAGTGAGATTTGACTCATTTTCCTTGAATGCTTCTACTTGGGTTCATCTAACTTGTAATTCGAGACTTGTACGTCGAAAAATAAGCTCACGGTTTTTCAATGTAAGTGAGCTACGAACAAACAAATTATCTTTTTTTTCTCTTGGGCGTAGAGGGTCGCCACAATACCCAAGAGGCCCCGGAAATAACTTATAATTCACCCTTCTATAAGTAAGCTCAGTTTAATGAAGATGAGAAATAAATTTTGATGAAGTAAATCGCACTGTTCCTTTTCCTTCAGCACTTTATGATTATTAATAATTTACCTATGCATTTGAAGGCTAGTTTGTGAAAGCACAACTTCAAAATGAAACGTAATTTTGATAATTATTAGAGAGGAAGATTTACAAAAACTGAAACGTAATAGGCATATGATAAACCGATCAAAAAAGATTTATTACTGTTATTATATTCATTTGATATTTTTTCTTTTAAAGATATGGTATGATCATTCAAATCTTGTGAAAAATTTTTAATAAATCTGCCGCAAGCAAGCAAATCAACAAGGGAAGACTATTCAAATGTAGCAAACTAAGTTCTTTTCATATTTCTTATGAATAAATGCTTAGCATGCTTTTCCAGAGTCTATAAATCTCTAAAATTTTAACAACTTATTCCTTTCACGTTTCTAATCATTTGTTAATCATTGCTTTCAAATCGATCAAAAAGTAACATAAAAGACTTGATTTAGATAAGGGGAATGTTAAGAGGAAAGTGGAAGTGGAAGATTTTAATCTTGAAAAGAAAAATTTTCTATATAGATCCAGTTGTGTTTTGTACCTCTTAGTCTTAAGGACCTTCGACGTTTGAGGTAATATAAGAGCATTTCGTTCGGTTGGTGCTTTATTTTGAAAGCGATTGAGTGACAAGTGTGGCAAATGTCGGCCCTTAAGAGCAAAAGTTGGTTATCACTTTTATTTCCTTAATCTCGAATTTCACGAACCGGTTCAACCTCACCTGATTTCATCATGGAGTACATATTCTAATTAAAAGACTTTCAATAGAAATTGTTTTACCTTGAATTCGCTTCTTATAACCAGGATTGATCTAAATCTCCTTTTCCCGAAGCTTTACCGACTTAATCGTACTTATTGATCATTTTAATAAAAGTCACTGCGTTATTTTTGAGATGCTACTTGTTATGCCTATTCGTATTATAAACATTTCAAGAATCCAGAAAATGAAGCAAAATGATTAAAATAAAATTTTTTCTGTATGTAACGATTACAGAAAAAGTTTTATTACACTAATTGGATGGGTAGGAGCTCATAAAAAAACACGTTTTAAACACGTAGCTTCCGGTTTGACGTATTGGTATCATAGTAATCAATTGATCTAATGATCAGTTTGCCATTTAATTCAGCCATATTGCACAAATACCTAGTTGTGCTGACGAGACTATTTCGACATAACAACCGAAAACAAACAGAAATTGCTGGGAAAAACAGAAGTCACAAATAAACCGTACATTCATTTCAATGTAGTGTCATCATGAAACTGTTGCACATGAAAATTGGCATTTTTTCCAAAATAATTCTTATATGTAAAATTCTCTATTTTCCACCTTTTAATTCCTGCTCTCTTTTAATTCTCTTTTATTTGAACTAATTTATTTACATTACGGTTGTAAATGGCGCATAACATAAATTGGTCTATCGACCTGTTGACCTGCACGCACGTGGGTCTGATTTTGATATGGTGGTTTGGGTCGTTTTGTATTATGGTGTTGTCTGATCGTATTTGTAACCAGTGTAATGTTCTGGGGAATCCAAGAGTCGGTTACGGTATCCTACAGAGAGGGGCAGATCGTAACAGAAACCAATTTTGTTTATTTGGTTTAATTAAAATAAATTATTTTATTTAACTTAAGAAACTGAAGAAAATGGTCATATCTTTTACACTTGAGCTATGGCACTCCATCTATTCTAGAACTCATCATTTGCATTTGAAAGTTAATTAGTTTTTACATAAATTATTCAATTGTGCTGAATCTGTAAGACTTTTCTGGTAATATCCAAACATACTCTAACCCTTAATCAATTTCTAATTCAAGGCTAATTCCTAATTCATACTTCTTTATGTGCCATTGCTCCGTAGGTTTGCATTTTATCTCTCCAGTTAATTCAATTCATTCAATACATTTTTTCGAATTTTTATTTTGGCGTTATATCGGAAATCAGGTATTTAATTATCCGCCTATTCATGCAGTTATTAGTAATACTTTCACAAAAGTTGCTTCAATTTCAGATTGGTAAATATTAAATGCACCGCCATCTTGTTTTGCATCGATTATACAGGTGTTTATATAATTAAGATTAGAATCAAGTTAATGATTTCAGTTAACATATTTGTCTAGCGCAGACGAGAATCATGACCGGACGCCTGCAAACAAAGCTCGAAGTCTCAAAGTTTATGCTTTATATCGAAATGAATGATTCCCGGAGAGTGCTCTAAGTCTTCCATCAGCCTTATCAATATACGGGAACGTACCTCTTCCAACAGTTTGACATCTATTCAGGTCAAAAATAGTCCAGTCCGGTGGTTTTGATCTTCAACATTGATAGTCAAGGTTTATATATATATCCTGTCTCTTTTAAAACACAGGCTGAAGTCACACAAAATATATTCCAAAGTCAGGGATATGAACTTGATTGATCAATATCTACATGTAAATAGTCAGTATCTTTATTCTTTAATATAAATACATCCATTTATAGTGTAAATTTATTTTACCGTATTCTATCCCATTATTCCAATGAAACATGTGTTTACAGTCCGAGTTACGGATAAATCCAATTACCTTTTCCAATAACCAATTTCAGATTATTGTGAAAAATAAACTCTAATGCGATTAAAATATTCACGACCAGGTAATGGCATTGAATGTTGAATCTGACCCCTCTAATATATATCCAAAAACTAAATATATTTACTTTGAAGCTATAGTTATTTAAACCGAATATTCGTTTCAATACTAATTGTGACTACAATAAAGGATTATGATAAGTCTGCATCGATTTAACACAAGTTAGCTATTTAAGTCATACATTGAAAAAAATATAAATAATTGTAAGTTGATATTTATACGGATAATTTATAAGTTTCCCTATATAGGAAAATGGATTTTCCACACTTTTTTCGCTGATTTAATTCATTCAATAAATGGAGCTAAAGTTGTGTTCTGTCTGTTGATCCTCAGGGGTAATGCTGTCCCTCGAGAATCAGTTGATTTCGTAATCTGAATGCTTGGTCTTTGTAACAGCATCATTTTATGCGATAGTTAAATAACCGTATGCTTATTTCTATTAACGAATAAGTTCACCGTCAATTCACATTTTTTATTGTAAAGTGACAATGTCCGGTGAACTCCTTCCTTCAAATATACTATCAAAAAGAAAAATGGAAAAGTTCCGACGTCGTAAACGGCTAGCCGAATCTATCAGAAGGCACGTAGAATCTGGTGGCGAACATATATCAAAGAGAGTTCGAATTAAGCTGGACAAGGAAAAACTGAAGCAGAATCTCGCTAATGGAGTAAAATTCTGTATTGATTGTTCTTTCGAAAAGGATTTATCTCAGAAAGTAAGCCCTCCTTTTCATTCCCTTTTATGCCAAATCACTTAGACTTGAGGCGACTCATACAACTGAACTAGCATGTATCCTTTCCTAATTCTAGGAGATCTCCAAGCTTGCTCAACAATTTTGCCGAACATACGGTGCAAATAAGAAGGCTACAGTACCATTCAGTATGCATCTAGTCAACTTTAATTCCTCCGGTCCGTTGGCTGAATGTTGCCGACGAAAATGCTGCGGATTCGACAATTATCAAATTGGTTTCCACGCTGAGTCGCCAACTGAGGTGTTCAAAGATCAGAAGATAATTTATCTTTCTCCTGACGCTCCAGATCCCCTGATTGAAGTTGAGAAAGATGTTGTGTACGTCGTTGGTGGCCTGATTGATGAAAGTATCGAAAAGGTGAGACATAGCGAAAAGTTTCTCCTTGCTATTTTAATGTGCAAAATCTTACCGAAGGGTAGAATCTTGACAATTTTTTATATTTAGGTGTCACTGTGATTAAGGAAGGTATTTGAATCGTTTCATTGTAAACTGCCACCTCATAAGTGATTTTGAATACTTATTCTTTGATGATTCATTGCAGTGTTATAACACTTGACTGTTGTTAGTGTTCTGATCAAATCAATGATATTGTTTATACTTTATTTTTAAACTCGGGGTAATCCTGCTTTACGGTTTCCATCATTGGAGAGTAGAGCCTATTAGTTCATTTAATATCCTTATTAGCCAACAGTAAAAGTACTTTGTTTCAACCTACAATTAGCTGGCATGAAGCGTTGAGTTGAGAATGTTCATCTTAGAATCGCTTACCTACCAACACCAATGTATTCAATATCTGATGAGTAGCCCATGGCGTCTGTTAGTACATACAAATTCGAGACTATGCTTTAAGATGTCTGTAAACAGACAGTTCATAAAAAGTAGGGATATATAGGACATACTCTAGATCCTGCATTTATTCCAAGCTTCAGAAAAATGCTCATCAGTTACATTTACTGTTATGACGCTTGAGACTTTCATCCGTTTAACTCCTTCTTGACTAACCAATATTAATCGATGTGGTTCGTCGTTCGTGTCTTTGATTGTGTAACTGTCGCTTGCGCGTCTCATCAGATGATCAGTAACCAGTTAGACCTGTATGCTTATTTTTGCTACTCACATTGCTATAAATCGCCAGTAACTCAGTGGTTAATGAGCTTGTTTGTGAATTCAGAGGTTATGTATCCAGTGCACACCCGATGAGTGAAATTGCCAACTGCACTGTTCAGGTCGGGCTGATAAATTTGAGTTTCTCACCATGGTAGCTTCATGATATTGCTTCTTTACCGTAAAAGAATGTTGAGGAACGCAATCCCAAATGGGCCTGGGGGTTATGTAGTAATGATGCTACATTCTTGAAAGTACTCTGTTTTCTTCGATTGAAAACTTAGCCAGCCATGTGATGCGTTTGGGTTTATCCATTCCCGTCCCTGCGTTAGTTATAAAAATGTTCGCTGTACAACTACTCGGTTCCTTCTGCGTTATTATTAGAAGTAATTTTCTAATGCTTATTTGTTTCTATTTACAGTGGATTATATCCCTAATGACGAGGAACTGTTTCCTTTTCCTTAGGGTCGAAGTTTGGACAAGGCGACGAACTTGAATGTCTCGGCTGCGCGACTACCAATAGATGAATTCGCGCCCGCCGACTGGAACCCTCAGAATCGAGTGAAGGCTTCCGCGCTATGTATAAACACTCTGGTCGAAATACTGCTAGATGTAATGCATATTAAAGACTGGCGACAGGCCTTTGACAAACATCTCCCTCACCGACATCGCACCACAACCCCCGCGCGACTAGAAGGCTCCTGAGAACATCTGTTCTTGACTGTTACTATTAGTTATTTGTAGTGAATTAAAGTATACTTTTCTTGATATCAGTATCATTGGCTTTATCTGTCAATCTTGTGGTTTGTCTTTCCCTTTATTTAGATTCAACTGGTCTTCTCTCTTATCAGATTCTTAATAATATTTATTGAGGGAGACTCTGGTTTTGAGAGAGCAATGTAAAATTGACAAGAGTAGTAAAGTCATGGTGCTTCCTCACTGTACGAAATCAGCTAGCACTAGACATGAAGCATGCAGAAACAGTAACAGAATATTTCACCGGGTGGGAACAGAAGGAGGGCATCAGTCTTATGAATAGTAAGCGGAAATTGCTACTAACTATTAAAATAAGGCTCAAAGGCATGTTTTGAATAAGGGGGAGAGGTGAAAATCGATAAAAACAGCTCGAAGGAGACAAGTCTTACATGGGACGGCTGATAAATCGCCCACCACCACATGAATGAAGATGACAGCTCTGGAATACGATTCAAGAATAATAATAGTATGAATGTTTTGGGAACTGTTCTAGCTTCAAAACCCCAACGATAGAGAAATCCTCCAAAACTTTTGCAATCAAAACAGGAGAGACATTTTAGATACTTTTATTAAGAAGGCATTTAACTGGGAGAGTGACTTGAGTATAAGGGAGATGACTAATAGGATGAAATGATTAGAAAACTTTGAGAATGAATGTATATTCCTAGATGTAGAATAAAAAAATATTTAACAGTGATCATTCCACGAGAACATTACACTGAAGAATGTAACTATACAGTATAGTAAGGGTGACAGAAATTAAACGTATTTAATGAAATGGGGAAACCAATGGAATTGGAATGGCTATGAATGACGTTATGCCTAATAGAGAACAGCCACAAACATGGATGCCCATATATTGTAGAGCGACGCATAAATGAAGTGTACCTACTTCGAGCATGTGATTGACGCGGAACTACGCTATATGACGGTCCAGTCTGACGTTCATATAAGAATGTACTACTTTGGATAATTTAAATCTTTCGTTAGTTACATATATATGGGGGCCACCATGATTAACCAAAACATGCTATACTTACGACCAGAATGACTGGATTATTTAACTAACTTATCATGTCCAATGTGGAGAGGGAGGTCTAAATAGGATTTAACTGCAGAACATCTTATGAACGGGTCAAAATTGAATGAATGGCCCAGAAGCCTATGAAAGTAAAAAATAGAAAAATCCATGAAAGGTACTAAGGCTTGTAAGTGTAAGGGGGACACACTTGCCACAATTTCCATTCCCGTCTAAAGCAATATGGGTCTGTGACGAGTTGCTAGCACAGTCTACTTCCAATTCCTTAGTAGGAACGTAGGCTGACAATAAAAAAGGTGTACAACTTGGTTCATTAACGGTTTGCTTATCATTCATCTATTCGGTTAAGCTGGAGTCACAGTTATAATATGATTAACCGAAATTGCTTTCTAATTAAGGCGCAACTGAACTAAAAGATGGAGAAAATCTCAAGAGCTGAATATTATCGATGGAATAGATGATGGCACTTTCACATCAAGTCGGCCCTTTTCCTCAAGTGAAAATTGTTCAAATAAAACCGCTAGAATTCGCACTAATATGGAGACTTGAAGCATATCCGTTTTGTACGCAGAACTAATAATTAATTTGTAATATAATTTTCACAAGCTGCAAATGATTAAGCATTACCAGAGTGTCTGAGTTCATGCCTCAAACAATCAGCTGATAATCGAGACCACTTTAACTCGCCAAGCATTTAACTCTAAATGTCTTGCGAAATTCTTCGCTGTCTTTTTAACCATTTCCACGGTCTTTATCAAATGGTATTCTCTGGCTTTTTACCACTCGTCTTCCCGTCTCCCTTCTCTCTACTTCCTACAGCCCAGTCCTGCAACTAGCCCATTCTATTACCCCTTCTACCAGCTTCTAACGACGGCACCTCAACTGCTTTCTGCTCTGCAGCCTTCCACTCTACTACTTTTCAATAAACTTTTATTCTTAATACATCACTTACTTTCGTCCTACTCTTTGTAGCTTTATACCAAATGACTAATTAGATCCCTCTGGTTGCCCCCTAGTCTACAATGCAAACATTAACAATGTTATACGCCCTGACCCTGCGACAACTATAGCCAGAGAGCCAGTAATTACCCTCATATCCATTTCTACGTAACTACTTTTTTATTAATGTCCCCTCCACAATTTCTACTGGGTCTGAATAACTAAGGCCATAGCAACATCTCAGTGAGCAAATTAAAATACCCAAGTGACAACATGCTTTTATGCTAAGGACATTGTACAGCCTTATAACTAACTTTCATTTCCATCAAGTAAAAAAAGCTCCCGTATTTTTGAAACCTTCCCCCAATTTTCAATTAAAAAAAAGAATCAGTCGACGAACTAGGCCACCAAATACGAGAGTACATTCACACTAGCTCCAATCAATTAAAAACCCTTTTTTGTCATCTTAAGCTTAACACACATTCCATCGCTTAAAAAGGCTCATCCGTATCACAATACCACACCCTCCCCTAGAATATAATCACAAACCAATCGAAAATGCGTAAACATACAGGCAAAACGTTTCCATTTAAAATTAGGATTACCAAAAAGTATGTGAATATACGCAAAACTCTATTGATTTCCAGAGGAGGGGGTAGGAGAATAACCAGCAGGGGAACTCGGTGATGGCGAAGTAGGCCTTCTCGAAGTCATGTAGTTTGAAGATGAACTCTGGAAGGAGCTTGATGGACTGAATGATGCTGAGGGACAGTAAGAAGTCCCATAACTTGTTCCAGACATTCCCAGGCCACTCAAACCACTCGGACTCGCACCAGGACCTGAAACACCGCCAGTTGAAGATAGTGGATAATTCGGGGTAGCAGGATACGACAGGGGGGAATGACTAGGTCCGCTCAAACCCACGGACCCAGCGCCGACTGGTGAACTAGGTGCTCCAAGATGGGGAGAGTAGGAAAGCATAGAAGAACCACCCCCAAATGACGGTTGGGGACTATAGCGCGGTGCAGAAGGTGAACCATAGTACATATGTGGGGGACTAGGATGACTCGAGTTGTAGTTAGACAAACTGTTGCCCATTGATGAGCCAGAATCAATGCTAGGAGAGAGGAGACTAGGTGACTCAGATCCGCCTGTGATCCAACTTGATGCACCTCGACCAGATGAACTTAAACCTGCAGTAGGCATTGCCGGACTTCCAGGACTGTAAGAATCCAGACTATTCGGTGAAGAACCAGACGGAGAAACAGATGACCCAAAGCCGTAGCCAGAGGACATATTTCGTTGAGGTGAACGAGGTTGATAACCCACGGTAGGAGGTGAGTAGAACTGCTGTCCAGAATAGCTTGGTGAACTACTGTCTGCTCCGACACTCATTCCAGATGAACTACCTGTGCCACCATAAGTCGGTTTCGACATTGGAGAATAGCTAGCATCCCCACTCATGCTCAAACGACTAGCATAACCGAATGAGCTACCACTTGCAGAACCAGAATGTCCAGGACTCGATCCGGGTGATCCGATTTCTGTCTGAGGTGTTCCGATATAAGACATGGGACTAGCGAAACCAGAAAAAGCAGCTGGTGAGAAGAGAACATCAGGTGTTCTTGGACTGTCCAGCTGCGGACTACGACCGGGCGAGAATGACAAATCATGTTTGTAGGTCTGGGGCGAAAACATAGCTTCATGAGGAGTAACACCGCCAATACGGTTTCCATATGGAGAAGCATCAATAATCGACCCTGCAGGAGAAGCAGCTGTGTCCCATGGAGTACTACCACCAATATCTCCTGTCATTCCAGTTAGAGAACCACCAGGAGTAGTCAAACCAATACGAGGACTTGCCCACGAACCTGCAGAACCATCATAAACTCCTCCTGTGAAAAGACCTGCTGATCCACCAATAGGAATCGGTTGTGCTTCCTGACATTTATTGGAGTCTAAGAGTAAGTCAAATGATCCAGTTCCAATCTTTGCAAGTTGACCCAACATGACATTTTCAGAGACACCTTGTAGAGGATCAAATTCAGCATGACTAGCCGCTTCCATAAGAATATCGACAGTCTCCTCAAAACTGCAACGAGCTAGAGCGCCGGTGTCAAGACGATTAATTCCATGACGAGTAATAGCCATCAAGTGCCCCTTCACTGTCATCACATCACAAAGAAGAGCCAAATGACGATAGTTGACATACGAACCGTCGAAGGATATCACTTCATGCATCTCCGTCTCAATTGCCTTCCTTACAGCTTCAATACCCAAGGCTTCAAATATCTCCACAATGTCATTGCTCACAGTACGAACTGTATCAACACCTCGCTCGGCAAGCACCTTCATAAGACAAGTGCCATCGGTCTCCAGAAGCCATTCATGCATAACATCAAAGCTGCCATCAGATTTAACATATAATCTCTGCTTATTACTAACCTTGGGCTGATGCATATATACCTTGGTGATCTGAGGAATGCCCTGTAAAGTGATGTCAGAGAGAAGATTAGCTTCAATGAAACGCAAGAAAGTATCATCTTCCATCTTATCCGACGTTGTGTCTGCGTCCTTCAGATCATGTTCCAACTCGTTGTTCATAATTCGAATTCGCATAACCAGTTTCAAGTTATCATCAGGAATGTGACAAATGAGGTCATTACCGAAGGAAGTGGTAATCGTATCTGCAATTTGTTCCAGGGTCAACTTCTTGCCAGTCATTTGCTTACGGGCAAAAACGATTCGAAGCATCCATGAGCTGATAGCGTCCAAATTGAAGTCAGGAAGTTCATAGTAGGTGGAAACCCAGCCACGGTCCTCCTTCACCACCGTATTCTTCGGATCTGGGTCATAATAAATGGATGTCAACTTCACTAACTTGCGGAGAGTTGTATGTTCCAAGCGGGCAACCACATCTTTAGCATGTTCTGCATCACGGGCTGCCTGACCAATTAGGTGGACTGTCATTGAAGGAGTTTTAGGACGCTTACTAACGTTAATTATTTCCTTCAATCGCGGCACACCAAGGGTGACGTTCTTTGCAGACACACCAGCGTAGTGGAAAGTATTCAGAGTCATCTGCGTAGCCGGTTCACCGAGGGATTGAGCAGCCAAAGCACCCACCATTTCACCAGGTTGAACAAGCGCTTGTTGGAAGCGAGTTTTAATTTCACCGAGTACCCACTCCAAAGCGTCATAGGATAGACGATGCTTCTGAATCACCCTCTTGGAACACAGCATTGAGCGAATCAAGCAAGTCATGAGCAAAACGGCATTCGAATTGGCCTCTTTACTCAATTCATCATCTCCGGGCACGACAACTAAGCGATTGCAAGTGTCTCTCACTTGTTCTACAACAACTCGAGGATGCAAGTTAGTCTTTGATAGGGAATCAATTTCGAATATCTTCTGGGCATTTTGAATCAGACGACTGATGTTACAAGGCAGAACAACACGATCCTCAGATTTCTTAATAAGAGACCGAAGCAATTTACGATCATTACACAGCACCTCCCACTCAGCATCTAGTTCTGCTTGAGTGTCCTGATCAGTTGCAAGGTTTCTCAGTAGATCCTCCGTAATGCAACGGCGCAGAGCACGGTCATTATTCAAATCAAAGTGGAATTCACGCTCAAATTCCTCATCTGAGGGTTTGAATGTCGGCATTATCTGGAACTCAACATGCGCTGCATCTAAACCATCCTCACCATAGCGTAGCTGGATAAGCTGATTAATTTGATTTCGAACTGTTCCGTCGTACTTCACCATCACAGACTCCATAGCTTTGATAAGACGACGTTGAATGTAACCAGTTTCGGCTGTCTTGACAGCGGTATCAATCAGACCTTCACGACCACCCATGGCATGGAAAAAAAACTCAGTTGGAGTCAGGCCGGCAAGATAGGAATTCTCCACAAAGCCTCTAGACTCAGGACCGTAGTCGTCTTGAATGAAATGAGGAAGCGTACGATGGCGAAAACCAAAGGGAATTCGTTTACCCTCCACGTTCTGCTGACCCACACAGGCAATAACCTGGGAGATATTGATTTGAGAGCCCTTTGAACCAGCAACAACCATAATATTGAAGTTGTTATATTTTGAAAGAGACTTTTGCGCACAGCTGCCAGTCTTATCACGAGCCTCATTCAAAATCTTATTGACATGAGACTCGAATGTTTGACGCAGTGTGTTACCAGGAATGGGCTGGAAATCATAGTTGTGTGCCTGATCAATAATATCGAAGACAGCATCCTTAGCTTTGGTGATAGTTTCACCAATCTCTCTACGAGTGTTTTGATCATAGAGAGTGTCTGCTATACCAATCGAATGACCCTCAATCAGTAGCCAATTATTGATAACAGTTTGGATATTGTTGAAGAACATTCCCACCGTTTCAAAGTCATTCTCCAAAGCCACCAAATGGACGAGGGAGCCAGCAGCAGAACCAAGCGTTTTCTTGCAAAGAATACCCGCAACCAAATCGCCGTCATCAATAATCACTTTAGTATCACCAGGAGAAATCCACTTATATGGCCCCTTATTCTCATCGTTCGAGTGTGTAGAATGGGTTCTAAGACAGTTTATTCGCCGAGGGATGATGAGACTAAAGAGTTGTTTACCGGTCCAAAGGCGCTGAGGTTTGTAGATGGCCGGTTTGGGTAAACGACCATTCCATGTGGGGAGATACATTAAGAGGTTCATCATATCAGCACGATCAATGAAAACATCCCTCTGAGTCATCTTATAGGCGGCTGTAAGAGTATCCTGCACAATGCTCATAACGGGTTTGTTAGCTTGAGGAGTAATAACCAAACGCGGGACACGAGCTAGTTGACTGATTTCCGCCTTTGTTTCCACAGACTGAGGCAAATGAAGGTTCATTTCATCACCATCAAAATCTGCGTTGTAGGGTGAGGTGACAGACAAATTGAGACGGAAAGTAGACCAGGGCAAAACACGAACACGATGGCACATCATAGACATTTTGTGCAGAGTTGGTTGGCGATTGAATACCACAAAGTCATCATTCAACATATGACGTTCAACGATGTAGCCAACTTGCAGAGTTAAATCAGATATTTGTGGATGATATCGAATATCGATACGATCACCGTTATCTCGAACAACAAATTTAGCTCCTGGATACATGGTTCCATTATTTACCAATCTTTGCAGGTAGTCAATATTCGCTTGAGTGACTCGTTCAGGGAAAGTGAGATTCTGGGCAATCGAACGAGGAACTCCAACTTGATCAAGGGCCAAGTTAGGATCAGCGGTAATGACTGTTCGAGCAGAAAAATCAACACGTTTGCCCATCAAGTTACCTCTAATACGACCAGCTTTGCCTTTTAGACGCTGTTTAATGGACTTAAGGGGCCTTCCAGACTTTTGAATAGCCTTTGGCAAACCAGGAATATCGTTATCAATAAGAGTGGCAACATGATATTGCAAATTCCTCACATCTTCAATCAAAATATGAGCAGCAGCTCCATTTTGTTCATCACGTCGCAAAGTGTTATTAGCCTTTATGATATCTGCAAGTTTATGAGTTAAATCATCCTGATTTCTTGCAGCACCGAACATGACAATGGCAGGTCGAACTGCAAGTGGAGGAACTGGAAGAACAGTGCAAATCATCCAATCAGGACGAGCATATTTTGGGTTGAAACCAAGAGCTATACAATCCTCATCTGATATTCGCTTAAATACTTCCAAAACACGCTCAGCAGTGAGATTGATTTTCTTCTCTTGAGTGTTCTCATTTACAGTTTTCCACTCTGCCGACAATTCAAGACCCGTTCGTCGATATTTCGGCTGGAATCGCCCACAACCTGTTCGACAGTGTTTATTCTCCTTTATCTCCTGATCATCACCATTGTTACTTTCCTCAGGAGGTAAGCAAGTATTACGAATTTTGCATTCCTCATACATAATAGTAAGACGACGACGCGGGTCATTCCTAGTCTTGTTTTGAATATCTCTAATTTTATCATTCTGAGTGTCAACGAGAGTCTTGGAACAGTAAAAGCAAACACAGCGAAGAACTTTAAGCGTTTTCTTTAAAAATCCGATATGAAACACGGGTTTAGCCAGTTCTATGTGAGCGAAATGTCCAGGACAAGTTGTAGAGTTTCCACTGCATGTTTGACAGATGGAAGTTCGGTCAACACAACCTTGACGGGGATCCATCAAGCCACCAAGCTTTGGTTTATCACCATCCATGGTTTCAGCATACTTGATGCCTCCGTCGGGAGCAACCGACATCTGTTTCTGTAACGTAGATGACAATGTGAGAATAAATGAGTTGACAGATATTCCACCTGGATATTGTTAATTCAAGAATAATTTTAGTATAACTGTCGCTAATTCAGTTTAGCGAGACACTTTAATAGAAGAATCAAATATAATTTTTCCACGTTATTATATACAAGTAAGCGATGGACCGAAATATAAACAGTTATGCTTACGATTTCATCAGGACTAAGTATTCCGAATTGAAGAACTTGGACGGTACGTTCGGGAACATAGTGCCCATCCATCCTCACGGGTAACGTAAAGGCTACTGACTAGCCAGCGATTGGCGTATTTTTGAGCAGAATTTAAAACAAAATCTATTTTCTAATCAAAATTATAAATTTTATTCTGTAAATATATTTAATAGTTCAGTCAGTTTTATCTTCCTATTTATTTAATATCCATTACTGCCCAAATATCTATGTAACGTTGCAGAGTTGAAAAATATACATACTATTAATAATATTTAATTTCCTAAAAGATAATCAGGTGATTAAATCTTAATTTACTAATAAATATTCACAAGAATTTTATTTTTCTTAAAGAATTCTGCTATGAAGAAGGCCAGGCTTACATTTTTATGCCCTATTTACTGATATTATGACCAATTATTCCGTATAAAATTGTCACTTTATGGTTATTGTCAAATTTATATAAAACACGACTAGTAGATGTGATTATTGGATTATCCAACCAATCTCATAAAAATATATGTATATTTTTTCGTTCTTTGTAAGACGTTAACCCATCTAAATCTCCCATAATATAACAGTTATCGTCACTTTCCGACCTCTCTTTTTCGTTATCATTCTCTTTCCCACGCGTGTTGTAATCTTCATCAAACTCTGAGAGAGATACACTAATATTTTCAATCCGACAGTCAGAGTCAATTTGAATAGTTGCTTAAAGATATTTTTATGAATATTATTAATATGCGTTATTACGTATTATAAGTAACCATGATTAAAATTCATAATAACAGTCATATAGCGTTACTATTTCTCGATTAATTTAAGCTTCCAATGTATTCTTCAATTTTCTGAAATTATATTCCATTATTAGGATACTGTGTTAGTTCTAACACTACCAAGCCATACCCATCGGGAAACATTTCAAATACTTCCAATACAGTTCAAAATACTGTAACCCAGCTCTTTATTGTCATTCAAATTGTTTCAAATCCGATTCCTTATTGATTTTGCCTCTCCATTATGTCGTGAATATCCATATCATAACGAGTTCATTTAATTATTGAATCCAAGTGGTCCCTATCTGAAATTTTGAATTCACATCGCTTCGTGAATTCACAAAATTACAGGTCAATATACTTATGCTCTCCGTCCTTTCCCCTTTCTCATGTCCTTCTCAATAACTTTTAATTCATTTTTTGTGTGGTTATTTATTTTCCAATCTAATGGCAATTTTAACAGATCAAGCTACATATTTGCGATGCTTTTCTTTGATCCTGGAAAGATGTGGCTGATAAGCGCTTGAAATAGAACAATGAATAGATAAACAAACTTTTTCAAGATTTACTAATGCGAAAAATGTCTCAGCTTGTACCATAAGTGTAGATGAGTGGAAGTGTCAGTTTTGGACAATTTTCATCCCAAAGCATGATAGTGAAAAGTAAGACTGAGAGGCAAAAATGTGCATTAGAAAAAATAAAAATGAATGTCAAAACAGGAGACACGGAAATGAAAGTGACAAACGTAATTCAGGTTTACAGTTAATGTGTAGATATATTAACTTGAATATTTAGGAGGTAGGACTAGCAGCTAAGTTATTTGCTGTTTCCCTGCCTATTATGTAGGCTATACCTTCTATTTCTTATTAATCTTCACCACGGCAACAGGATAGACAAGAGGTATTCTGATTGAAGATCTTCATTGATACATGGAGAGAAAACTCAGAGAGGTGTGAAAGAAACCTTGTATATCGTTATGTCTATGTTCATGACTATCTACACAGGGGTTAAATGCACTTTTAAGTAAAACAGACAGCCTGAGGATACAGATTAATTAGGATCGAGTCCTGGCTGTAGTGATGCTTCCCATGCACTTTGGAAAGGTATACCTAAATCGATCGACTTAAGGTTTGGAGTTGAGTTTTTACTGAAGTGATTTTGCCAATGTACTTCGGAAAAATCACCTTAATCGATCAACTAATTGTGGCTGAGGTCGTTGATAAGCCAGATAATTTATAAGTACAAAGGGAGACAATTTTAATAGGAGATTTGTGGATAAAGATAAGCATTGTTATGATATTGAACTAACCCAGATTACGCAGTATTTTACGTCTAAACAGGGTTATAAATAAATGTCACACTAATCAACGAGGTAAAGACAAGATCAGACTATGTTAGTATAATGTCATTATAAAAGGCTACGCTCATCTTAATTTTGGGCAGGCGTAAACTGTTCATGGGCTTTGGATGACGGCCAACTAATCACTTTACAAAAACCGCTATGTGATAATGGATGATCAACGAGTGCTTAAGGTTGCTGTGAACTGATGGATCGTTTTCACTACTGCCATATAGTAATGTTAAGTGAAAGGAATAAGCCTAATAGTGGTAAATCAGATAAATAAGGCAGGGAAATTCATTGGCTGAGGTTAAATCGACTTATTTGTATGGAATTTAATGGAGTGGATAAAAGAGAAGTAGGAGAATATTTCTGAAGAAAGGGATTAAATTAGAGGCGGTCACATTACACCGAATGCCATTTCATCATCGAATCTTAAAGAAATCTCAATGTCTAGAATATAATTTTTAGAATTTAGTAACAGAGACTTTTGGCAGTACAGTTTTAGTTCAAAATTCTCTAAGATTTTGACTTGATAAAGAATTAGGCGCAAAGCGGAACTATCTATTATATAGTCTGAATACTTACTAAAATGTCTAACTTCTTATCTAACCGCACGCGTCAAAGTGAAGTCTCGTTGTGTGGACTCATCTAGCAGACGTTAATGTGACCCAGATCAAGGGGCCTGGGTAACTGGGTCACTTTCACAGTCAATAGTCTGTTATTTTTATTTATTTGATCATTTTATTTTTCATTTAGAATACATCTTCAGTTTATACCTTCAGGATTGGCTTATTGATATGAGGTTGGTGGAGTTTGGGGCATTTAAACGTAAATACTTCCTTGCAGTTGATATATTAATTTAAATTCACCTTTTTTAGTTACTTATACGCTTTCCCAATGCTCCTTATTAGTCCAATGCTCTTGTTCGGAAAGTCTAGAATTTAGGAGTCACCAATGTATGCCAAAGAAAAATTACCAACTTATTTACCCTCCCAAAGTTTATGAACTTCATCACCACAATGCAGAAGAAAGAGAAATTGTACGTGAATATTTATATCGGAGGAGATTAGAAAGGAAGTGTCAGCCTCCGAATTAGAAACTGAAAATAAGTGGTAACAC
>CAADRB010000046.1:39113-68352 GCA_900708905.1 Hymenolepis diminuta | reverse complement strand
AATTGGAAAAGAATTACTGTTTAGGGTTTAAATGCTTGTGTTAATTATTTTCCCTAATTGGCAAAGTTGACAAGATGTGCAAACTTGTACCTACGTCAATGCGAGAGGCACAGGCGCAGGATGACTCATAGAGTTTCGGGAATATGGCGTCTCCCCACGCTGATTATCGGATTGCTTAGTCTTTCTTCTGAATTAAATTCGAAATAAAAGTGTCACTGATATTGTCCAGCTCTGAATCCTTCTTAACGTTGTAGTCAATACGAAAGAAGGATGCCTTCATTTCATATTTAAAGTTTCTAATTTGTTAAATGGTGTCAGTAATAACTAATCTGAAGGAGAATTCACTATACGTAAATAGAAAAATGGCGTAAATCGATGAGATAAAAGCAGCAGAGTATGTAATCGATAGAGAATAGATACAGACTAATAGGTAGATCGATTACTGGAGTTCACACATTGGCCATGGTTGAGATCAGGCTAAACAATCAGTTGGGAGATTAAGGAGTGATGCAGGACAATTACAATCGGTTAACTAATTCTCCTAAATTCATATTAGAAATTTAGTAATTGAAAATTTTAGTGTTACAAAGTTACTATTTACATTATCTACCCTAATATTATGTCGAACCGTTTTGCTTGAAGACAGTTTTATTAAACAAGCATATTAAATATATGATTGTGTAAACCTGACCACAAATAATTTAAAATCTGCAAGAACCGATTTATTCTGCTTTCGAAAAAATCTGAACTGATTTTTCAAATGCACAATTAAAAAAATACAAATGAATGCAAATCTTCAGACATTAAGATTGACATTATCATCAAATCGTCTTTAAATTCAAGTTTCGGCTGCTATAAGTCCTCTAAAATATCTCAAATCAGGAAGTCCGTATGGGCAAAGAAGACTCTAGAGCAGGTGGAGTTATTCACTTTTATTACTAGTTTTCAAATTCTGATTTTTATAACTGAACTGAATAATAAGATATCAAATCAACAAGTGATCTTAACAGACAACTCTCTCGCCATACTAAATCAGACACTTTTTGTTCCACTGATTGCTTATCAGCCTCCCACCGCGGTAGATAACACGTATGGATAGGTGCATGCTCTGTTTATCCATTCACCTTCTCTATGTGCAAATTACTCAAATCCGCTTTTTTAAAACCATGATCTAATTCATGTGCAATTTTTAGCTCAGAATACTTACTTTATTACATACAGTATGACAAAGTGGTGGTTACTCATTGATGCATACATGATTTTACGTCAATCTATGTCCATTAGGAAGGGTCTTACATTACGCACTTATAACTTTCATGAACTTTTCAAGTATGTCAATAAACCAGAAGTACGTATTAAACATTACTATGGTAAATTTGACCAATTTTCAAAAAAAAAACAAAATCATGATTTTCTAATGTGTTCAATTCGTACTTTTTCTAGCAAGAAAAAAAGTAGCCACTGGCTAATATATAATGGCTTTGTGACAGCATAATCAAAGCACATGTTTGCGAAATCCGAAATCTGTCAATCGGAAAACGTGTCGCAATTTGCAAAGTACGTCACGTGTTCGCAAATGAATAGCATAAATACCGAAATATGCAGGGACTGGTGAGGGGGATTAAAGATCATATTTTTTATTATTGGGATCTTTGTTAAGGGCACTGAGAGATCTCTTTTTCCCCTTAAACAAGTATCAAAATCCAGTTTCTTCGGTAAAGTTTCCAAGCCGACCAGACCATTATAGGGTTTGAAATAAACGTCAAGGCTTAATGAAGTCAAATCTTTAATAAGAGTTATGATTCCTCTCATTCCTTTCATTATTACGAAAGGATAACAAAAAACCAGATTTATTTTTTGAAATTATCATCATACTAAAAATGTCTTCGCTCGTCTCAGCTAACAAATCATGGCTATTTGAAGTTACAACCGAATTAAATTGACAAACAGTCATTCAATTAAATCAGCTGATCAACATGCTTTCAGTGTCGCCGACATGAGCTCACCTAGAGACCCGGGAATCAAATCATGAAAATTGAGTCTTAGAACATTTGAACATCATGATTCTTATACATTACAAGAGGAAAACTCAGTGTTTCCGGAATTCAGATAAAATAAGTTTCTTGACATTTTACCTTCATTTTATACCTCTGTTTGGCTCCACCTCCCCTTTCATCTCTATTTTGCTGTTTCGCGTATACTTAATCCATCCAATGATTACAACTTGTAAGGTTTTGTGATTAAAGTCGAGAAATGTCGACTTTTTTTAAAAGAATCAGTGTAAAAATACAACCTCTTTTTAATTAACATGATTAAATATTACTCTGAGGATTTAATTAACCGCAGTATTTTGTTTTTATAACAATCAATTCAAATATTATAAACTTGGATGCCTAGGTAGTATAAGAATTAATTCTGAGATCACTAAACAGACACATTTAATTACTTATTAACTAATGACCATATTATGACATCTAAGGTCAAAAGGTCATGAGATCGATATGATATAAATTCGATATTTACCAGATTCATTTTAAATTTTAGTGCTAATTTTAATACACACGTAGTGACCGAAACACGACGGAAAGACTTAGGAAGAAAAGATATTGAAAGCCAATAATTTCGAATACACGATTAAATATAATTCGGACTTCAGACTATGAATGCTCATAAACTAAATCAGTTTGAATAGTGACAGTGCTACTGATAAGCGATTAATGAATGAATTTATTAGGGCATTACCTATTGATTTTGGAAAAAGAAGATACAATTTGAAGTCTTTATGATCCAAAGTATCATTTTGTCACCAATTAATCGATTGGCAGGTAAACACTCCATTAACTAGAGCGAGACAACATAAACAGTCCCTCTAGTTAACGCACAAAGATCGGTCAGAAATCAGATCATAACAGATCTGGAAAGTGACCTGAAATTAAGACGCATTATAAATAGGTGCGTTCAAATTTTATTGAAAGTATATTATTTGTTTCAGCCAAGATCGAAAGACAGTACGTAACATTTGAAACCACTCCAATATACTTCAGTTCTCCGATAACTTTAGACTAGTCAAGTAAATTCCTTTACATTTAGGGATAATCATTGATAAGGTTGTAGAATGGTATTAACCTGGTTTAAGGGATTATATACTTAGAAATCGTACTATCTATTGAGTCGTTTCTTAAATCTCTCCAACTGTTTAATTCCTTCCAACTCCACCTTTTTATTAGATACGGAATATTTAATAACCTGCACTCCCAACCTACCTACATTACCAATTTCGTTTTCATTGTTTTCGATTCTTTCCAATAAGCCTTATCTAAGTCCTCTCAGTCTCGTTGCGTGATTAAGCTCGTAATGAATTAGAAAAGTGGCTAACTTGAGTCTCCAAGCCCATTAGCCGGATTAATGAAAAAATGATCAGATCTCACTCTATATCTTGTGATCATATAAAGTCGCTAACTCCCAGCACCAAAGAATCACGAGTCTTCCAAGGGACAATTTTCAATGTAGCCACTGCACGAAGAGTGAACATGAATGACGGTTCGATGAATAAATATATTGAACCATAATTTTGGGAATCATTAAAGCCAACTTTGAACTTTTCACTTTCTACGCACCTCTCAAAGATACCACCGGATCACACCCTAATGGATATGAGTTATACGGAATTGATTTTACCTTCGAGTACTTGCCTAAACTGAGGCCAACCTGAGTAACTCACTCTCTGTGCCCAAGTGCATCTGGATAATATAGATTGTCGATTTCTACTCGCTTCCGTCTTGCGATGACTCATCTGCTTATTTTTAATCTAACAGAGTCAAATTCATTGAATAGGTGGCGATTTCACCCATATAACTTCTAGAATTATAACAGACCATTAAACGACTGTATGAAAAATTAAATGATAAAAATCTTACGCATCAAGCAAGAAGATTTGGCTATCTTAAATCGGTGTAAAGAGAATGAAAATATCCATTAGATTGTCGTCACATTCATCCATAGAATATCTTCAAATCATAAATAATTATTACAAGGGTGGGATGCCATTTGGATGGATGTTATCTAAAACAGACTACAAGCCAATATCACATACAAAGTATCACATCATTGCATTATACCACCAATATAACTCCCAAGTCAATTTGGACGTTCTCAACTTGAGCACGGGGACGATATCATTGAGCCCTTCTGGTGAGAAACTTGAATTCCGTCTGACTCTTTATTAGGCAAAATTAGCCAGTACGGTTAGCCATTCCACACACTGGATTTGCACTGAAGGGTGTCGAGCCCGTAACTGCTGACTTCGCAAACGTGCAAGTTAACTTTTGATCTTAATAATGCTAAAGATAAAATTAACAACTATGAAATGATTAAGTCGACCCCACCGATTGGAAATGATACGCTACTAAACATAATCGTTGGCTTTATATTACAGAATCAATGGAACTGACTTAGTGCAATCTGGCCGCGAGCCAAAAAAGCATGCTACAACGTAAATATAGCGCACTTGCAAAACATATGACATACAAACAGGTAACTCGACACACTGAATTTAGTCTTAGATGGCCACTTATGCCATACATTACAGTTCTCAAAATATCCCCCTTCCAATGACTAACCACTCCCAAGCGGGCTGAGGGAAACCGTTGATTTAGGAAGATATTCCGGGGACACTCTTATGAGAAACTTGCATTTCCTGTTCCTATTCTTGACCAAAATTAAACGGTGCGGTCGACCACGCATATTACTGAATGTAGATCGGCCTCGTCAAACCTGACTTTTCAGTCACATAAGCTAACCAAATCCGACTAATATATGTGCAGAGATGGGTATTGAACCCCGATCTCTAATATGATTAGCACATACGCTAACGTTATTTCATCGGAGTTTGATGAGGCTACAAATTCAAATAGATGTATACATCAATCCCTGTAATAGCAAGGTGACAACAATGAATCACAAAAACCACTGAAAGAAATTCGATGGCAAATACCCCTGAGCCTCCGTAAATAAGAAAGAAACAATCCCACTTAATTTAAAATTTATGAACTTCGACGTGACAGGGAGGTCATCACTGCTCAGCTACCAACGAAATAACCCGTAACACCAACCGATCAATAATACTACTACTTTTACAAAAAAGACTATTCGCAAGCCTCCCTATAAAATAAAAAATAAAATGGTTGGGCAACCATACATCTATAAAATGATACCTAGATATAGTAGTCTTCCAAAATACATCACAGTAGGCTACATAATACACCAAAATCCTAAGTGGAATCCAACATTGAAGTGACTTCCACCAGTGCAGTCAATCACGCGAAAAGTGTCTTTCACGAACAAGTTCCAATTCCACTGACATCTGGGAAACATCAATTGATTTAGTCACTTCATCAACTTCTTTTTTCTCAACAGGCTCAGGTTTTCGGAGAGAGGGATGGACAAAGTCAAAATCACCAAGGTGGTCGTGAACACAATCAATATTGATTCCAGCGTTTTTAAGTTTTTCGTAATTAGGAAGAACTGGAACGCAACGTATTTCACCGGATGGTCTGGAAAGGTCAAGCTCCAATTTGCCCCGAATTAGAGGCATATGGTCATCAAAAGCAGCATCCAAGAGAAATTGATCAACAGGATCAACACCCCAATCGGAGGTATTTGAGGAAGAACCAAGTGTGAAAGGATCTAACGGTGGCTTCAGGGTACAACTGAGCACCTTCTCCCAATCGACGAACTTGAAAAACCTCAACCTCTTCACACCAGTAATATCCGGCCGGGCACTGGGGTTCGCCGCCAAACATGTATTAAAAAGAGCTTGGAGATTTTTGGAGAGCTTATGCATGTTTGTAATCTTATATTGATTCTGCCTCGCCATCTTACGACCTTGTTCATCATTTCGGGAAAGAGAACGAATTGGGCCAGATACCATTTCAGCTATAAGAGCAGCAAGACTCCAAATATCAGCCTTAGTTGATAACATCTCCTGCTTAGCGATTTCCGGGGCCATGAAAGAAAGGGTGCCGCCGAAATCGACAGGTTTGGGAGTTTGATTAAGAGAGAGATCGAAGGAACGATCAAAATCCGAAATGATAAGATGACCATATCTGTCTAAAAGAATATTCTCGGGTTTGAGGTCCAAATGTACAATTTGCATGGAATGAAGATGCTCTAAGCCGCAGATAATTTCAGAGGCGTAAAATCGAGCATCATGTTCACTTAATAGCCTTTGCCTCGTTAATAGTTGAAATAGGTCCCAGCCGCTTCCACGATGAAGAACAAGAACCGGGGAATTTTTGAAAATATATGAATAATAGAGAGTGGGCAGAAAAGGGGAATGATTTGTATGCTCAGCAAGACGCACGAGAATGTTCCGCTCCTTCTTGGCACACTCAATTGCATTGGGTTCTTGTATGAAGATCCGTTTAAAGGCATATATGGACATATCCTCCTGGTCATATTTCGGCGTCACTTCATATACCATAGAATAACATCCCTTGCCGATGAATCGCAACACGTCAAAGTCAGCCGACACCATCGCGCCGGGCACGCGCGCTCGAATGGCAAAGACAAAAATTGTGAAAGCGCGAATGCCCTCAGATCCTTCCAATTTGCTCGACTCAAACAAAAATAAAATTGTGCTATTTACTAAAATAAATCAATTGCCGTAGTTTAATTTTAATTAGCGCATATCTTTTCGGGTAACTTGAAAAATAGAGAAGTCTGATCTTAGCAGTAAGTGTGCGGATAATAACGTATTATATTGCCAAGAATAGAAATTTCACAATGGCCAGTAATCTAGAGGTCACGAATGTCTTTACTCTTAACCTTCTAGGTGAGAACAATATTAACCTAATCAGCTGTAAATAATTTATAATTGTTCGGTTTCTTACTTTGTTCAAACTATATTAACCAGTAATGGGCTAACAACTGAATTAGCATTTTATAAAATTCTATTCAAAAATTATCCATGTAACAGCACTAATTATTTTATCAATGCAGGACTAATTACTCCATTGTGGCCACATTTAACATTGTGCCAGCATTGCCGTCTAAATTGTTTTCAGTCATTTGTACTGGTTCACAGATGGATGATTAAAATCGTTACAGCAGGTCTCTATGTTCCTTTTTTCAACAAACTTGAGTGAATCACGAGAATCTTTTGGCTAAAACAATTACGTTTTCTTTCGTATTAAAGTGTGACAAGCAAATAATAAGAGAAAATAAAACAGTTCGACAACTTGTGAATTTTACTCGGTGAAGTCAATTTCTTGAATTAAACATTATAGGATATCACCGTGTACGTTTATACTCATATAATTTACTTAATAAATATAATGATCATTATGATATTTTCGCATAATTGAAAAGCTCCGTCTTTATTTTGACGTATTACTCAAATTTGATATTATCCGCGTACTTTATAAAACGATTTATGAAATATTAATTAAATTACTTATCATATGGTCCACATTCCCATATTCTAAGTTGTATTATTGAATCATTCTAAAAATTGATCACGTTCTTAATCTATCCGTGAAATGTTCCCAATCCCTGATTTTATCTAGTTCTTTCATTTCATCAAGATCTGGTTCATATCTTTAAATTTTAGTATGTATAAGCTGTCGCTTTTTGATAATTTTCTTGAAAAATTATTTCAAAGAGAAAACGCTGGAATGCATACGTATTCTAGTGGTTGCATATTTTCAAATAAATCTTCTGAAATTTTCAAAAAGAATTTTAATGAGGAGTCTCATTATAACTGTTAAAGACGGTATTTGTGGATCAATACATAACAATCGGAAAGTAAATTTTGATAACAGCATCTATAGAGCATGCTCAGCTGCTAATCATCACGTGGAGGCATTGGCGGTCAGACATGACTGGCGTCTTTCAAAGAAACGTTTCCTAAAATTATCTACTTGTCTATCAATAAATTTCAGTGGTTTTTCCGATCACTTTGGTACCGATTTTGTAACATGAGTGACTTATTTCTTCTATATGACACTTGGCAACATTGCATTAATAATTATCTTTCGTAAATCTTAAATATTTAAATAAACTCATGACCTTGAAGCAGAAACTCCACGCATTTCTAGGGATCGCATTCTCGAAGAAAATATGTTGATTTTTTGCCTTTATATCATTTTGAATCAACATCTCAAGGGTTATGTCTAGACGCGTTTACCAGTTCCCCTTTATTCTGTAAGTGTCCCGTTTATTTATCAGTACCTCTGTACTCATAGCATCACGCGCATCTTTGTTCAAGTGACTTATGTAAACCGTTTTCGTGCTTTCACTCCTACAAACAAAGACACGCTTGTCATTTATCTATTAATTCGGTACCCTTTTTCTCGTCCTCTCTTTTTCAATCTACTCCAATCCCTCCTACCCTCTCATATTTTTACTACAGTTATACAACGGGCTTTGGTCAGGACTCAACTCTTAGTGTCCTGCTTATCTTGGGGTTCTGATTGGCCACTGTTAGCTGTTAATTATTAGTCAAAACCCCTAAATTGGTGACATCGGTTCTTGTTCCTCCAAAAACTTCAGTTATACCTCTCTATTATATACATTGACACAGATATGGTGTGTTGTTACAACAGTCACTGGACACTTCTGTTAGCAATCAAATAGCTGTCATCTTACTTACTGGCAAAAGTTAGTTAAAGCACATTAAATCTTAATTTGTTTTAGATCTAATATATGAAGACACAATCTATCCCTTGACATTATTTTGCCTTTCTTAATAATCTATTATTGACGTCGTCTATGATGAACGAGTATAGAATTTTTAGTGATGGTTCGTGATACCTTTTCTTAATCTCATAACCCAATAACCGGCAATGGAGGTGAGTAAAAAGTCTCTTTGGAGGAGAAGTGAATTAAGTTGTGGTTAGCCAAGAAATGGAAGGGGAAATTGTTCTCTCTTTCATATTTGCTGAAGCATATTAAAATGTGATATTTGAACTTTTTGAGCTCGACGCTATGAAACTTTGAACAGAGTGTTGATTCTAGCTAGGAATTGGAAAAATGTACTGAAAAAATAACAGTAACATGCAAATTTGAATAGGGATTATTGAAGTTCAGTAGTGTATACACAAATACAGGAGGACCAATGGGATATCATGTTATGATATCAATACTACTTCTAGCTATGGGTAATTAAAGACACCAAGGTCCAGTTAAGAGTGAAATATTAGGATCCCATGGGGCATTTTTGCAATAGCACATCTACAATAAATTCTGAAATCAATTTATTACGTACTCATTTATACGTTTTCATCTCCATTGAACAAAAGGTTATTGTATAGCTACAATTTAGACCATGAATGAATAGCTATCAACTCAATATTTACTGAGAGGAAGAAAAAGGTAAATTTGAGTTTTCAGCCTTGAAGTCAAGATTTCTACATGACTCCATTTCTGATTAGGATCTTTTTGTCCTTAAAACTTCACTGCTTAAGATTTCGAAAGCGTTTTTTCAATGTAAGCGGATAAAAATCGTAGTAGATATTGGCTTGCAAGTGAGAATTCGCTTCCATTTGCATTTTCTTATTATCGTCTTGTTCAAATTCGTATGACTACTGAAGAAAGCGTATATGTGAGTTGATCGAATTAAAACATAGGACAGAGTTTTGAAGGATGACTCTATGTCTTTTCTGAAATTACGCTTTATTTGTCTTCCGTATGGAAATACCTCGGTTTTTGGTTCACGAAACCGCAGTAATGTCCTCATGCGCGTTCTTGCCCAAGTGAATCATATAAACTGTCCGTGTATTTCCACTCACTTATACATGCGCACATACACGCTTATCATACGCGGCTCCTACGCTTCCCCCTCATCGCCCTTGTTTCTCATCTCTCTCCTACGCGTCTGAATTTTCATCGTGGTTTTATCAATACATTTTGACCTACTCAGCTCTTGGTGTTCTGCTCTAAAATTGTTGTTAAATCTTACAATTTGTTACAGTTTCAAAGCCATTTGTTAGCATAAGATAATGAGATTTTTCTTACGATTCTAACATAGCAGAGCTCACTACAGATCATTCAAGGCTAGTCACAAAAAATGATTCTCTAACTCTAGACAGCTTTTTAAACATTTTAGTAAGTAACCGTTCAGTTTCCAACTTAGTTAAATCATACTTTACTAACATTTGCCAAATTCTAATTAGTTAATGTCCTAATATACTTGTCAAATGTCTAGACACTTCTCACTCTTACTAACAGTTCAAGTTCAGATGTCGAAAAGGACTTAAAAACTGTGACTGCAACAGATGTAGCACGTGCAAGAGTCAATCACCCATCCATCTACCCCCATCTAAACAGATAATTATAAGAGCTGTCATAGGCATTACTTTTGAAGTCTGACGGAATTTGATCTATATAAGTGGTGAATTGGGGGGTGGAGAACTGGATTGGATCCGTTTGGTGAGAACCTTATACATGTGATTACTGCCTTTGAAATATGTGTCTCCTCCGCATGTAAACAACGAAAAAGCACAAAATATAATAAATTTCAGGCACAAAGCGAAAGCCTTTTTGATGTTTACTTTGGAAAATTCACAATTTGTGAATTTTTCTTGTTGAGAATCTAACATTGGCTAAACATTTTGACTAATGATCCATTTACAATTATCAAGAGTTGTCCCTAAGGTACTTACGCAAAAGAAATTAAATGTAATTATGTTTGTATTCGAAGTATTCTCATGAGAACTCATCCACAAAATGTCATTTTCAACACGGGACCTAAAATACGCTGAAAAAGCATTATTACTATATTTTGTGCAGCTATATGTATTTAATTAAAATATCATTGAAATACTGCATACATCACAGCCATGTCTTATTATTATTAACTAATCTGCATTCAAATTTCAGAAAGTCTCATTACCTATGCAGTTGTAGAGACCTGCTGACCCGATCCTCAATACTTTTAAACGTTGAATGTAATTCCATGTTATTGATAGATGTTACTTCATTGCTTATCTGGCCCAAATCAACTCATTAATATTATTTGACCTCTTTTTTCGTCCTATGTAAGTACCACTTATTTTTATGGTAGTTGCGTACCTGATTAAATGTCGTACTTCGGAATGGCTTAGTAAAGAAAGTTTTTCTGCTAGATGCCTCAGTGAATAAAGTTATATCCATTAGTATCTATGTTGACCTACTCTTTTCTCTTCTCGAGTGTGAGAATTGTCATAATTAATACACTTCAAAATAGAGGAGAAAATGACCACAATTAAAGATAACCCAGTAAACTAATACAAAGCAAACTTTATTGATTCGTTTGAAAGTGCTTTTCGTCTGCTAGATGCAATTTTAAAAGAATCTTCATTTCCTTTTTGCCTTTATGATCTAATAATGATTTATTCAAAGATCGTGTCAAGGATATGAAGTGGACAATAGAATGCATAGGTTCCAAATTCTATTACATTGAAGCGAGAACTCTGCGAGAAATCACCTTTTCTGCATTTTTAACACTCTTTTCAAGGAAATATTTCCTCTTCATTTAGTTGAGCAGCCTTGCTTTTGAAATTATTATATAAAAGTCCTCATCCGACAACGCAAAAATAAAAATGGGGATTGCATGACCAATTTTTTCTACAATCACTTGCTGAAATCGAAAAGGATATCTGTAAGTTCTATATTGATTTATAATAGTAATTCAAAAGCCTATTAGGAAAGCCTTTGACATCGCCCATCTTGACTCAGGGAGTGGCATCATTGAGGCCAGCCTCATTATTTGCCAAACTTAATGAATGAGGTTGGCCGTTCTAATGGGCATTGAATCCGTGACCTCTGATTTTGGAAATGAGAACGTTAACCATTATGTCGCCATCGCACTTATTCATATTTTTAAATACTTTTCCTCACCAAAATCGACCAGTTAATCTTCCTCAAGTATTAAACATAAAAAGTCTACATTATTGAGCTCACGAATAATGATTCCCTCCACCATGATATCCCGAATTTTCTTTGGTAACCTTAAAGTATAAATTTATTTCTCGGTTTCTAACATAGGTATACTATCATAGAGAGAATCATATTCAGATTAGTGCAATCCTTCGAGGATCTCGCTTCCGAGGGAATAATATGGTTCAATTTTGGAAATGTTGAACGTCCCCATGTTTGATATCAAATATAATTTTGATCCTCTTGATATTTGAGGAGATGCCTGTTGTGTCGGCGTCCGGATACCAGAAAAATCTCTTTATAACACGGTGACGAGAGTATGACTGGCCATCTCTGCCGGTTGTCAACCCACATAATAGTAACATGACGCAATATACAAAGACAGGAGATAGACCAGACGTATCTTCTTAAGCTCCCCTTTGTCTCTAATTGGTTTGTGGTGAGACACTGTGGCCCTTAATTAAGATACTACCGGTGCAGATTATTACTGCATTATCTTAAAGTAGGTCTGGGTTCAGTCGATCAATCCACGTGGGAAAATTAACTTGCACTCAGCTAACTATTTACACTGTTGAAGGCAAGGGAGTAATCGACCACTAACGACGATCAAACAAAGCTCAGACAGAAGACCAGGGATGTTGTTAGGGTAAAATGTATTGATAAAGTGACAATGAGGAAATTCAAGCGAGTAAGATCAGCAGTACATGCATGAAGAGAGAAACGTAGGAGTAGGTATATTACAAGAGTCATTGGCGTAATTCGAGTTTTTTCCGGCAAAATATATAGGTTATGATGAAAGTTGAGAGCATAACTTCTTTATCAGTATTTCCCAAGTGAAACGTTTGACAGCGGTTCAAGCGTAGGCGAAAATGTAAAAATGAATTGTTATCAAAACGAATTAAATGAATATTGTTCGAAAGAAATTTAAGAAAATTTTCGGGATTTCTTCGGTGTTGTCCTGCACCCTGTAAGTTTTTACACACCCCTTTTATTAATAGTAGACTTCCATACTCTCAAATCTAACTGTGGTTCACGTGACACCTTGCGAATAACTGAATTCAGAATAGATGAGATCTGTCTTCTCAGACGTCTAATTTTCACTTGAAGCGAATGGAGTTTATAGCGGGTCACCGCTACAAGTTAGAATCACATAGACAGAAACATTCATTTAGAGGAAATACTTTAAAAAATATTACATTTTCTGTAGGGCGAATAGAGTTCTAAAAAGGAAATCTTTTATTAATTGTGCATAGTTACGACATTTTTAGTTTTGGAAATCCAACATTCAACACTAATACTTCTACATCATTCCTCCATAATCCCAACTCATCACTGGGTTGAAAGATTCAGCTTTGTTTAAAAAAGATTTATGATAACGGAGCAATCAACTATGAACCATACGAAGTACTCAAATCTTGACAGCTCAAATTAGCCCTACCCTCACTTGAAGCGAGACGACCGTTATATCATCTACTTTAAACAAATCAATTGACAGTCTGGTTAAGATCTAATGATGAGAGAAATGGGATGAGATTGAATAGTTTATAATCATCATCTTTATTTACAGAGATCTGTGCTTTTATAGATGATGGGGTTGAAGCTACTAAAAAACTCAAACCACTTACTTCAGAGGCGCATACATTTTGAATTTTCAATTGTTTTACGTGTGACGCCAGCATTCCTAGAAGAGGATGATGAAATGAACCTTCCCATTGTGTTTCGATTCAACCAGATTCCAAATTCTTATCAGATCAGTATGCACCGGAGGCACAACCTAAACGTGACAAAGGAGTTCAAATGATTGAGTCTCGATGCCTTAACAATTTAATTATTACTAGAGGGAGCAATTTTACATGAGGTACATCTCAGAAACCTCTCAATTCGGCATTAGGTTAAGCACCATATCGTACACGGTAATGATGGATACAAAAGAGTAAATTAATAAAACATACATAAAATAAAAACTTAAGGAAGATATCCAGATGTTCTTGTGACATATGAGATGATTATCCATTTGTGGAGTTTCGTATCACATTAATATCCACACCTATACTGTAGGCATTACCTCACCAGTAATAATTAGACTCTTAGCACCTCTCAAGATACAAAGGTAGTTAATTAGTCAAAACCGGGTAAAAAATGATAGAGCAAAAAAATATTTTACAATTTAGCAAATTAAACTGCTGGTTTACCTTTCGAAACTATTAAGGGCATAAATACAAACTAAGGCTTTAGAACAGTCGCCTAACCCAGGTCTTTAAGTAGCAGTTAACTCGTCCAAGCAATTGAATAATTGTCCACATACATATTTTCTCTATCCAACCGCGACAAAGTAGATGATCAATTGTACAGAAGACGCTTTTTATCTACCGTTTTATCAGATGGGCAATGGTTTTTCATTATGGCTTTTCAAGGCTTAATGTGGTTTCTCACACAAAGACATGCATTATTTTGTCTGTTGCTCAGAAGACAATACTGCTAAGATATTTGTTAAAATGAGGTGTTTCGAGCATCATTCATTCACTTTTGAATATTTACTACGAAATAATGAGCACAGGTACTCAGGATTGAAGATGGAATCTACTACCTTTCGATTAGTGACATCAAGATAGGCAGATAAGATCAGTTAAAGTAGATAATGAGTTCTTTGGTGCAAATTTCATAATCATCACCCAAAATTATGCATTCAGGTTTAAATGAACCTATTTTTCATAAATGTCTTGGAAATCCACCCATAGACATTTACAAATGGAGAAATCAGATTGCTTTTAACGATAAATTCAGCGGATTTAAGACGTTGCTGCTGGCATCAATTAAGCGGGGTGCATGTGTGACATTTTTCGAGAATATGTTGCTAGGCGTGGTAGGTCATCTGAGAGAAAATATTTTTACCTAACACTTTGGACTTCAGCAACCCAAAATGAAAACGATTCTGATAATGGGGAGTAAATGTCTCTTACTGCTTAACCTGGAGAGATCGTCAACGGTGGTCGTCCAATAATGAAACTTGCTACATTTATTGATTTATCCTATTCTTAATTTATGAATTCCATAGATATTAATAGGGTGGCGATTTCGAATACAACTTAGAGATCTATCGAGATATTAAATTAATTAACAGAAATGAACTAAACTTGTATATACTTGAATATAAATCGAGTTATATAAGTTAGGCTATTGGATCTTTATGAATATCACCCACACGGACGTTATAATATTGAGGAGATGATTTTGAGGTAACCAAGAAGAGAGGACGCACATGTCTCAATGGCAAGACATTAATAAACTACGATTTCAAGTTATCAGAACTATCTTTCCCCAACCCAATATAAGAATAGCTAGAATTAGTTCAGCGAGATACTCATTAGAACCAAATAATACACAGTGTTCCATTGAAGGCTTCCGTTTTCTAAGTTTTCCCATTTTAGTAGCCACGAATTTGGGGTTTTTATTGACCCCAATAACTGACCAAAAATTATCTGACTTATAATGCAGTAAATTATTAAACAGAATTCAAAATCTCTCTTTGAAAAGGGAAGAGCTTATTAGGTAATTAGTAATTTATCCTATATCAACAACAGTTTCAGTTTTTAGAAAAATCTTAAAAGTTACTGTTTGCAATGTATAATTATCAACATGATGTGAGTTAAGCTTAATTTTTGATCGCTTTTGTGTTTTAAAACACTCGTTGCTCCAATTTTATTTTCTTAAAGATAAATATTCAATTTTGCTAAACTATATCAGTTTTAATTCAGTATAATTGCTAGCAATTTAAAAAATGTGAAAGAACCGTAAACGCATCAATGTGGAATATAATTTTAAATAAAAAGTTTCTTTATTTAATAGTACTGAAACAAGTCACGCCTAAGTACAGTAATGATTCACTAAAGAAAAACGAGGAAAGACTAAAGAAGGTGAACAAAGTTGCCTGAAATATATGAATAAAAACATGGTCTTTTAAGGCAATGAGAAAATAAGGGTACAAGGCCTATTGATGAGAAATATCCCTCATAAATTCTCCGCGTCTTTAACTTCAGCCATGAAAGAAGCGGTACTCCGCTTAGCCGGCGGCACCACAAGAACGGGAACTCCGGAATGACAAATCACGTAGTGACTGCAACTTCCGAGGATAGTTCGTCGAGCTTTGCTCATACCCCGATTCGCAATAACAATCATTGAAGCAAATTTCTCTTCTGCAATTTTAACTATGGCATATCCTGGATTGGAATCGGCACGTAATATCTTCTCAAAAGTGTAGTTTAGCTTTCTACACCGTTCGGCGTATCTCTCTAACACCTTTTTACCATCCTTTATACCTGTGTTCACAGCATCCGAGATATCTGTCACAGTATGTTCAACAACCACACCATCAGATTGAAAGGAGTACTTCGGCTGGATAACGTGAATCAAGATGAGTTTATCGTCGGGTCGGTGGGACTTTTTCAGGTACCAATTGAAAGCCCTTTCAGAGTGGGCACTGTCATCCACAGGCATTATAACTAAACGAGGTGATTGGCTCCATGCGGTAGTCACCTCAGAAGCCATTTTGTCGAAGATTTGTAGAATATGCTTTGAAAGAGGCTGACTGTTTATATAATGCCTTACATGTGCATGGAGGTAAAGTATAAAGTGTACCAATGAAAGATGGGAATAACATGGCTTGAGTTTTTGATTGAATAATGAATAAATTCTGCTCTCGCTCTAATTTGCCGTGGCATATAGCGCATATTTCGAAGCTCTTCAGTCAAATATGTATTAACAATGTAGCAAGATATTTCATTTGTTATCTACTTTAATGAAACTGAATACTTTATTCTTTTCAAAAAATTATCAAATATTTTAATAGCGTTTTTTTATTCTTAATAGTATATTTATTATATAATACGGAAATTGGAAGATATAAGTTGACTAATATATGATAAAAAATTTTTAATATTGGAATATTTGTTTTATAACTGTTATTATCAACTTCCTCAGTTGTGCAAAATAAGCGGCATCGGAATTCAATCGGTGTTTAGATTGCTAACTTTGATGTCTGCAGTATTCAACCGCTAGCTGAGAGATTGGGGTGGTATAGTCCAATTCAAGACCGAAGAAAAACATGTATCGGGTATTCAAAATGGAAGAAGAAAGAGAGACTAGATATGCTCATACAGCGGGAAAAATTTTACGAACTTTATAAGTAAATTTGCTTAAAACGGACTGCTAAGTAAGGAAGACAGATAAAATAGCAAATTCTAATCAATACACAAGGTAAAAAAGGTAGAAAGAGCTTATACATGAAGGCCTAATATTAAAATAACAATCAGCAATCATAAAAATAATAAATATATAATTACAAATTATACATTGGATTAGAAAAACAATTCAAAAGTATTTGTTTAGCGGCAATTCAAACTTACCTCGTAACACCGCCTTTTAGATTCACTGCAATCGGAAGAAAGGGGAGGAGAATCGCCTGTCAATTTTTTGATGGAATGGAGAGAAACGGGGAGACTATAAAGAGGTGCTTATTATAGACTCCAATAAAGATAATGCTACACAATCAGTCATCACTAATTAATCATTGCAACTGATGTAAAATTAGGGAATTTATAGAAGAAAATTCAAACTTGTTTCCCTGACAAATAATCCAAGAAGGAATGGAAGGCTCTTAGAGTGGCCTGTCTATCACATTGGACACACCCAACGAAGTCAGTTCCCATTTATCAAGCTGTGTAAAAAATTTCGGGGGCGATTCAAACTGCTAATTGTTTGCAATGGTTCAGAGTTTAAAAACCAATGATTGAGTCCTATAAAAGAAATTGATAACGAATGCCAAGGACTTCGATTTGTAATTTTTTAAGACAATTTAAACATTTCGGAGGGTAGGAGTGGTTAAATTGACGTCTACCGCTCCCAATACAGAAATTCAATGAAATACAATTCACCAATCATGGGATTTCTGAAGAGATGCAATCAAATGTTAACATATATTCTCAATTTTGAACTTTTTAGTGTAAAGAGGAAATTTTAAATGCCATAGGTCTTCTCAAAACTAAGGCTTTTACAGTTACAGATCTGATTGGTATGGTGGATGTATGCTGTAAAAATAAAAGAAGATAAAATGCAGCTTGTAATCACAGTTAAATCTACAGATATTTTGACTTTCTTTTAGGTTCTATCATTAAAATAAATGAAGACGAGTTAGTTTACCTGATGACCTACTTAGACACTTGTGAATGAAAATCTGTGCATTAAAAACAGCCTCAATGATTCGGGAATCTTCATACTGTCCTGAATGCATTTTAAGGTGGATTTAACAGTGACTTTCCATTGATATAAACTGAGATGCTGCAGTAACAACTCATGACACCCACGGAGATAATACCTTGGCCAAAGATGCCCAATCATAGTGGGTTGAGTAGAAAGGAAGCAACGTTAACCATTCAGCACCTGCACCTTTTACTAGGGAAATACTAAAAGTATATATATTTTGGGATATATGATGATAATTAGCTACCTCGTTAACCAATAATATAGCAGAGTAAAGGTATAATACCCAAATTCAAACTTGAAGGAGTAGTAATCGGTTTGCAAATCCAGTCCTGTTTAATGAGAAAGATAACAATTGATTCTGTTCCGTATAAAACGGCCAAATCCAGAGGATCATTGATATTAATTAATATTTTCACAAAGTCAGGCAAATTAAAAGTTTTGTCTGATAATTATTGCCTATTTTGTTGAATAAAAACCTAGTTCGTTTCCAAAACTTCATACAGGCGACATTTTGAATGCTGAGTCTATAAAACTAATGTTATTATTACCATTAACAACACAAAAATACAATTTTCAATCCGGGAAAGCAATAAGGGGTAAACGAGATTGTGAAATGAGGATAAAAGAGCTTTTCTTCTTTCACTGCCTTATTTTCTGATGCTTCCAATTTTATACATCAAACTTCGTCTTCATGATGAATTAGATAACCAGATGATTGATTTCGTCTTTTAATATCGTAGACATTAACCGACGGAGAAAAGTAAATATGATTTTATCTTAGCTGTGCTCGCCAAAATTCACTCATAGTAATTTGATACCTAGAAGAAGGGAAAAATTTTTCCTCAAAATAATTAATTTATGTAAAATTAGTTACTTTCCAACTTTTGATTATCGCTTTCTTTAGTTCCTTTTTATTCTGATCAATTTATTTACATTATAGCTGCAAATGGCATATAACATAAATCGGCCTGTCATTGACAACGAGGTGTTTTGTTATGATAAATAGCGGTTTTGTTGGTTTGTATTTGTGACTAACACAGTTGCTCACGAGATACAAGTGTCGATTACCTAATAGAAGAGAGGATCACATCAAAACTATTAGAGCTTACAAAGGTAGATTATTTATTAATTTAGGTAGTGAAAATTAATGATTATTTAAACTGGAAACATGTGAGTTTGAATGACAAATACGGTTGTGCTAAACACTCTGGGTATGTGACATCCAGTATACTACGCCTTTTACATGACTCTGCGATATGTGCTGGCGCAAATCAAAAATTTATTGCACCCTTTAATCATGGGAAAACTTTTAAACAGTGCATTTTTTAAACAAAGAGAACAGAGATAATAATAGCGTAGATCAAGAAGCCAAGAGGACATTACTTTATTTGAGTCGCTGCATGATCACAATGGCTGCTTTCGCAATGTGAATTACATTGAGGCTTGTCTAAAGTTATTGCTTCTTCATTTGCAAAGCTAGAATGACGTGACTTCATTTGATTTCATAGCCATTCGTTTTCACTTATTTTTTACACCATCTGCCTGACAAAAAATTCCTGCAGTTCGTTCCTGGGTTTATAGTGATCGATCTGACAGTGTTTTCTGATCTTGTTTTCATTTGCAAAGAGTCAACGATATCAAGCGCTTAAATCTATATTACCTCATTTGCATATTATGTTAACTTCACCATTTTTTTAGCTCTTGAATGCACTTTTGCCTCGATTGATTTATGTGGCGTTTAGGTAAACCAATTTTAATTTTCTATCTACAGCAATTATCTTTGTAGCTTGACCTGACATCATTCATATATCAGTGTTTGTACAACTGTATCTCTCTGAAACGTAAGCACATTAGGTATCAAAATATTATAGTCTGATTAGCCCCCAAAATAGCCACAAATCCCAGAACTCAATAATAACACGTAATTGTCTTAATGGTAGGCTTTACTCCAAAATCACGCAAGGAAACGACTCTGTAAATTGGCACATTCTAATAAATATACAAATTTTATGAATGATTAACAATAAATTGTTGACTTATCCATTTTATCCAACGTAATATATTTTTCAAATAATTTTTGGCCTAGTGTCGTTTCCTGCGCTCTTTAATACAACTATTTATGCCCAAGTCTGGCCTTTCTTCTATCTTACTTTATGGTGAAAATTGGATTAACACATTTCAACTCAACTCAACTCATTTAGACTGGAGGTCATTAATCAAAGTTCAGAGTTTTCGAACAAATAAGAAAAGTACGATTCGATGATAGGGAATTGAACACTTTTATATAAAGCATTTCACAGAAGGAATTTCAAAGCCCTTTTCCTGACTTCAGTAATTACCTTCATTTAGTGCTTAACAATGGCAGGAAGGACATAGTAATTACTTGTTTCTTTTTAAAATTAGGTATATTATGTTATGGGAGCCGAGATAAAGACTAACAGTAGACGACTAGAGTCTGAGAGAATGAGAGAGCGGGAGAACGCTAACGGAAAGGAGTAACGGAAAGTGGACAGAGTGCGCTAATCCAGGGTCTGCACCACTAGTGTTGTGATTGGGTGTATTGGATTTAACAAAGACTGAATTACTGCAAAAGAGGTGAGTACAAATCGCTGATTAATATTCTCCAACTGGAAGAATTGAGAACGGTTCAACCAACCACGACGCGAACATGATTCTTTATCAAAACAATGTTGTCCAAAAAATATTTTCGAGAAACATTTAGGGACAATCCTTTAACGTCAGTTTCTTATAATAAAAGTGCCAACATATGTTTTATACCTTAAGCTAAGTAACGGAAAATGGTAACACCATTGCTCCCCTGTCGACTAAATTTGAAATCTTATAGTTTTTCCGAAATAACTGAAGCTTTAACTTCTTCGTTGTTGTGAATTTCTACAGGCAATTTCCAGACTTTGTAATATCTGAGAATGCCGTAGTTCTGTTGTTGTTTCATAATTTTTAAATAATTTTTTGAGATATTTGATTTATCATTTAAAGTTATTTCATTTTATTTGCAAACTAAACTACTTGACAATTATCTTAAACAACATTGTTCAATGATGGTTATTATCTAGTTATCCAGCAAAATGGTCCATTCGTTTACATTTCAACTTTTTGTAATTATTTTAAAATGAATTATTTCTCTTAAGTTTTAATCGGATTAATTTTTTACATAACTGTTTCACTTAATGCGGCTAAAATGAATGTCTTTAAATACAAGTCTGTAAAAAAGTCAAACCTAGATTTATCATAAATGACAGACACGAAATGAGACAAACACGCAAATCAAATAAATTGATAAAAACTAAAAAATATCTCAAAAATACAATAGTAAATGGAAGATAAAGTTACAAAGATTGTTATATTTATCTCGTTCATTCACAGGTGTTCATTCAATCAATCATTTCTGCCTGTTCAACTTCGGCGATAAATGAGGCGGAGCTACGTTTAACGGGAGGAACGACAAGGACCGGGACCCCGGAATGATGGACGACATAGTGACTGCAACTTCCCAGAATAGTTCGTCGAGCTTTGCTCATACCCCGAGATGCTATTACGACAACCGAGGCAGAGTACTCATCTGCGACTTTGATTATACTGCTTCCTGCATTGGCGTCCGCTCGGAGAGTTTTAGTATACTCAAAGTTATACTTCCTGCACTGTTTAGAGTACTTTTCCAAAATTTTTTTCCCTTTTTCGATGTTAGCATTCACATTATCGGAGATATCCGTCACTGCATGTTCAACCACGATACCTCCACTATTAGAAGAATATTTTGGCTGAATGACGTGGACCAAGATTATTTTGTCCTCAATTCGGTGAGCCCGTTTGATGTACCAGTTGAAAGCTCGTTCACAGTGGGGACTATCGTCGACGGGTATAAGCACGACACGAGCTGCCGGATAACCAGTTGCCTCAGAAGTCATTTTACAACCGTAAGGTATGAATTTTGCCAATGGAGGCTGCGTTTAAATAAAGGAACGTAAACTGCTTGGAATTGTGTGTACAGAGTTAAACCAATAGGAGAGGATGAATTACCCTATTTTAAATTGTGTTTAAATTAGGGGTAACACGAGAGTGGATTCTGATTTGTCAAGACTAATGGCGCAAATTTTAGTATAAATAGAAGAAACATGTGATGATGGCAAGAAATTTAAAATATTTAATTTTACCATTTACTCTTTGGTTTAGTTTTTAACTCAATTTATAAATCAAGTTTTGAAATTATTTCATTATAGTTAAATTTTTTCACAATACAATGTATAAATAAGTAAAAATCATGATGATATTAAAAGATACATATAAAAATAATATGCATCTTTTTCAAAATCGCAATATAATGGGAAAAAACTAAACAGAGAAAATTAACAATTCTATGCTTTACAATTTCTGATCTAAAAACCTGATAAAAATGTATTTAATTGAAGTTACCTTTTGCAAAATCATCAGAAACTTCCACAAATCCTGGAAATTTCCAAAAATTGCAGTAAGGGCGAAATATGATATTTTAGAATTTGAATTAACTTCAGCCAATTTTCGCCATTAGACTTATTTAGAGAAATGAACTTTAAGCAATAAAAGTGTAGTGGGACTTAGATTTACATATTTCTACTGAGTTTTGAAAAAAGTATGCATCGTGTGATAAAGAGAGTCTCTCTATGATTTACAAATTTGTACCTCTTTAAAAAAGAATTATTGAAAGATAATTAACATGGGCTGAAAATAATGAGAGGAAAAAAGTTCTATCGCATGATTTTATTCGAAAAGATCAGCAAAAGGCGGTTATTCAGTTTATTTTAAGGCGATTGAGTTAGAGTTTGGCTCGAAACAGTGGGCACTAGTTGGATTGCTTTCTACATTATTTATACGAGAAAGGCATGCTTTCAAACGAAAATAGACTTCCGTTTTCCTTTTCGGTCGATTAAGAGTAAAGTCCAGACTAGTTTAGAGATCAGGTAAGATAAATAATAAATGGACAATTGGATTCCGGATACATGGGGACAAAAATTCGTATTTTTAACAAAGGCCATTAATAAATCCAACATCGTCTGAACTTTACAATTGTAGATGACATATTGAAATCGTGAGAAGACCCTGTAGAGGCTAGAGTCACCAGGCTGCAGGAGCTGGCTGTAAGTTAAGATATCTTCTTTTATAAAATAGGATTCTTCCTCATGGCTGAGAGTAATCACTCACTTTTCCCAAATCTGAATTAGAGCACAACAATGCAGATTCAGAGAAGTGTACACATTAATCAAGCAAACATGTGAACGCAAAATTAACATATATTTCGAAAATAATTTTTGAGATACGCGATATAAGTAATCCTTTAACCTCTGTCAGGAATACTGTAACGCTCTTTGGCTGTAGATGGGGTATTAAAACGCCACCGTTAAGTATATTTCATAAATAAAGCAAAACAGTGCTAGAAATGAGAATAAAATTATATTAGTGTTGCAGGAATCTTGTGTGATTGAGCAACAAAGGAGAGTAGATTTGCCAACATCTTGTGTTTTGGAAAAAGCCAAGTAACGATTTCTTAACAAAAGGAATCGCTAACTACAAAGAAAACTAGGCCTCCAGGCATTCACTCGTGGAGTGTAGGTATTTTATTCTTCTCGTCCCTGTAGTAACCGACAATTGAAGGGGGTGGATAACACGTCTCTACAGGAGCTAGTCAGTTAAGCAACAAGTGCAAAGCTACATGACGGTTTGAGTCATGTTTAGAGTAGTAGTTCTCTCTGTACTGATAATATATGGTGAAGAGAGTATGATGATGGCAACGTATGTGAGAAACAGGAAGGGTAACACGAAGAACAGATGGGATAAAATAGGAACCACACTTCGATGAAGAAACGCAGACTGCACTAGATAACGCGATAGATCTGTCCATATTTTTATGAAGTGAAGTTACTCGGCATTTTAATAGAACATGTGAAAGCCACCAGTGAAGTGTTCAAATCTGAACTGTTTGTTTTTGTCCCACTTTGTTAATGCTTATCGTTAGACCTGGTTTACTGCAGCCATAAATGTATTATCATTTTTTCTCTCGTTTTAGAATTGTAACAAATTCTTAACTTGACCAATCGTATGGAAAGAAGTAGCTACCATAGAGTATGATAAATATTACCTATACTCTGAAAGAAAATAAGAGATGTGTAACTCAATGGGGACTCCTGTTTACTTGTATATTAAGTATTCAGTTCATTTACACATAGGATATATAGTGTTAATGAGCTTATTGCTCAGTTTCATCACTATTAAAAGATAAATGTACTAGTTTCAAGTCGCCGCTGAAACCAACTGATAGGTCTACAAAATCAAAGGTGAGAGTGGGACCACCAAGTAATCTTTTGAAGTTAGTAAATTCGGATGTATTTCTTCTTCTACTTTCATGCAAGCGAATACAAATTTTCGCTCTTGAGAATAAATATCTGCAAATCCCATAAAGACGCCTTTATAGCTGAGCCCCCAAATGCTCCCAAATTGTCAAACTACGAAGGTCTTACGAATAAGGCGACTTTATTCACAACTTAGGCTAGACAGAGATCGTTCGTTTCAGTGCCAAGATCTCCACTTTCCGTCATTTGTTCCCCTTTATTCAGTAAACCTAGTTATAAATCACTTGTCCAAATCGTATTCTCATTAAGATTTGAAATTTAATGGAAATGATATGATATTCTGGTCAACCAGTAATTTAACAATAAGAATTCATTAGCAGGGTTGAATATGATAGCACAGTACAATAGTCGAAAATACTAGTTGGTGGGAATGAATTTTTGTGAAATGTACTCAGACATCGAAGACATTCAATTGTTTTCTTTGTATCATATGTGTTTACCCTCATTGGGACTACAAATGATAAGATAAGTGCTTAAATTCGACCACCTTTTATGCATCGAAACATCAAATTTATCCCTTTCAAACTCAAGTCAGGTGAAATAGGGGGGAAAACATTGATTTAACAAAATTTTCAATTATCGTTACCCCCAAGGGGATGAAAGGCAGGCGATAACTTATTCATAAAGATGATAAAACGTGTTTGCAGTCACAAGAGAGAATGACATTTGCATTCACACTATCTGGCACCACCACTGTACAGAGTACTCATTAAACTCATGTGATACGCAACTATTAATTAATGCCTTTGCAAGGATTATCAGTAGAAAAACAAATCAGTCTGTTGGATCTATGTGATGATAGTATAAGAACGTAAATTGAAATAGCGCCTGAGAGTTGTTGCGATTTACGATTAGTGCATTCTACTTTCCTCATGGATATTTACAGAAATAAGCTGCTTTATAAATGTATGAATTGGGAAGGTTGACTTCAGACTTTAATTACCAGTTGGAAGAGAAAAGCAGAAATATGAATAGAGCTGTTTTCGGGGTTGGGAAGCTATAACCAAAGCCTTATCAGACCTTGTCTAAACGGAAACAGAATACCAGGGATATATACAAAGTTCAAAATTTTCAAAAGTTAAAACGGATGTCAATCTTTCTTATAAACAGTTGACATCCAGCCCAAATTTTACCTGAAACCGTCAAAATAAGCTCCAATGGAATTGAATTTCCTCAAAGGACTTCAACCCAGACTTCTTATTAGGTAACTATACACTAGTCGAAGTTTGAGAATAAAAATATTCCTTTTCACTCTTTTCACTCTTTGCCTTAATTATTGAAATTTTATTTAATTATTTTTGACTGAGCATATTTAATGGTAGTATGGTTTAATGATCCTGACAATTATCCCCAAAATAACGTTGATTTGACTCAATAAAAACGGTATCATATCCTGAAAACGGATCAACTTTAGCAAATAATTCCTACGCAAATGACATTCCTTAATAAAAAGAGGAATTATTAATTTATAGAACATAAAATAGCCTTATGGGGGGAAAGAAATACGTTAGATACCAATATTTAGAAATGCTCTTTAAACCTATAATTCAAATTTAAAATTAAAAAGAAGGGGAACAAATGATGATCCATTATTCAAAAAATCTCTTTTTACTTAAATCAGTGTCGGACTTTCTGTCAACACTGATAAAGTACCAATTTTAAGATGTGGGAGAAAAACGTTTTTCAAAAATTTGCATTTTTTAATGAAATGATCAGTTAACCTAATCAACGTATTCAACTGGTTTCTGAGAGAGGTAAAGTATTTTGGCACTATTTATTTACTTAATTACTAAAATTTAAATAATTATTTAGAATTATTATTTTTTGCCATTTTAATTGAACATAATAATCAGTTAATGTTCATATAAATAAACTCATTGAAAAAGATGGTGTATTGCATTCCTTATTAAATTCACCGAAGCAGGGAAGAAGTGGTATTTAATTACCGTTTTTGAAAAGAAATAATTTATCGAATCTAGTTGCCCTTAAGCCCCCTTCTCGGCTTGGGATGCTTGGCAGAACCTTAGTTTCGAAGATGTTTTGGCTTTCGTGAATATAGGTTCACATTCACTTGTACTTTAGTTGTAACACTTTTCGCAATTTATCTTTGACAGCAGGAGACAACATTAATTTTAAAACTTTAGAAATTTAATGTATAAGTGGTGGTACCATTCCCACCCATAGGGCAGCAAAGAACAATTAGCTGATATAATCAGTTCGGGTTTGATCATTTCACTGTTAAAAACGCTACTGTTAATTTAGAGGACATGAAGTCTGTATCCATCGATAGACATCTGATAATTGAGAAGTTCCGTCCCTCATGTTTACGGTACTCTACAAAGTCGCAACAGAATTGGCTTTTTATTAAAGCAACATTCCCTAAACTCAAGATAAGTCACCGAAAATTCTTTTCTTCAATAAAATACTAATTCTTATGCTCAAATACCTCAAAAGAGATGAAAGAAGATTTCTCCAGTGATTAAAAGCTGTTTGAATCAAGGTTTTACGTTATTTCTTTTCATGCATTAATATTTAACATTGATATATTCTGTTGTTTAAAACTAAAAGACTGTTGTTGGGCTTGGTTTAATTTATGAAGGTGTGTCTGTTGAAATGTCACGGGTATGCTCTTTTGATAACTCATACAAATCAAAGTGGAGAGTTATCATTGTTATGAATTTGACCTCTGCTCTTACAGTGCAAAAAGGATGACAGAGTGAGGACCTTTTAAGTTAATGCCCCCACATGAGGCAATCTTTGTATATCACGCGAAATTACAAGCGATTATTTTTGTAATTATTACTGTTTCTCATTAGAGTACGAGTTGGAATGTTGTGACAGGCCATCAAATTAATCAACTCACCAGGAAACACTGGACATTGGAAATAAAGGTTCACTCACCCTAAAATATGAACTTGAAAGCGATAAAACATATAACAATTAACTATAAGTATTGACTAGAAAGAGTACATCCCCATAAACCTGAAAATCGATTGAAGTTTGACTTTTTTTGGCTTCCCAGCTTTATCTTCAACTTCTGGTTCTAACTCCAGTAGATTCAGCTTCCTTTGGACTTTATTGAAATATTATACTGTTCCCCATGTCCAGGTGCTTTCAATGATAAGGAAGTATTTATTTATTCCGTCGTGTGTAATACTAATATTTACTTAAATGAGAACCTTAATTATGATCTTTAATTTTCTCAGAGACGATTTATTCAAAATATGATTCATTATGTCAAAATTTTTAAAAGGAAACTCGAGGTTTATTTCATCAACATTCGAATTTAAGTCCTATATTGGCCCCAAAATCAATTTCCACTAGTCTGTTGAGGGAGGCACATAGCTTTAGTTTGCTGTAAGCAAGTTTAATCAATATAGCAAACATATAATATTCCAGATGAGTATTACTATTCAAGGGGGAAATATGCTTGATAGGCTAAAATTACCGCTTATAAGGTAACAATAAGTTAGAAAATACCAGAACGGCGAGGAACAGACCGTAAAGGCGATACACATATAGGTCTGACTTAATTGAGATAAGAGGTTCAAAACTTATACTTGTTCACCAGTTAATGGTCAGGTAAAATATTTAATATTGTTTATCACCGGAATAACCAGAAGAGATCTTTTTTCAACCAAGGAAGCTGCATTGCAAAGCTTCTGGAAAATGAACTTTTTCTTACTATTCTATTGAATTTTGGGTTGGTTCATTTTCCTGAAATATAATCATATGGAATACTACTTTTATGAATCTTATATTTCGAAAACAAAGAATATTAAACTTATTAATAGATAGTTATGGGATTCTTTACACGGTGAAATCGACAGTATCAGAGAAGATCGAAAACAGGAAAATGAAATTTAAGGGATAAAAAGAGCACTTCAGGTTTCTTAATTTATTATTTAAATCCGTACATTAGAAAGTAAGAATAATTTACCGAAATAAAATAATGCCATTATTGACTGTATATATTAGATCATTAGACCTTAGGATTCTCAATTTCTGAATAAATTCGTCTTAATGCGCCTTCAAATTATCGTAAAGAATCAAAAAATATTGTTAGATTTAAGGAAACTTATTAATGTCCTACTGAAATACCGTTAGTAAACATCTTCTAAACATTTCTATTTTTTGCACTGCCACTGCAAAATATCTTACTTGGAAGTTTAGAATTGAAAAATAATAAATCTTCTATTAGACTCCACATTATATTTTTTCTCTCCCTCATTGAAATTTCCACAATTATTATCAATTCAGTAGTTTTAACCAATTTGCTTTTTCCCCCAACTCATTCATTTCCCTAAATTTTGTGAAAAGTTGATGTAATATTTAAGTAACTAGGCCTAAATGTTCCATAAAGTGTTCAGTGGAAAAGTTAGTCCCTTTCTATTCGGAATATTAATTAATGGGCTGTTTCTTTTCTACTTATAGATGAAATAACTTAAACATTGAAGGGTATGAAATATGCATTATTATTTTTTGTGAAAGTGGAGAATTAGAAACTGACATGCAAAATAAATTTACAGATGGACATATCATTTCATCAAATTCTTTACCTTTCAGTTTTATTATTCCGGAATTGCAGCATAAAATTAAAAATTGTTTGCATTTGAAGGATGAATCTTTCTTCTCCATAATATTTATCTTACATACTCTCTAAT
>CAADRB010000046.1:0-38983 GCA_900708905.1 Hymenolepis diminuta | reverse complement strand
TCTTGTCTGCACTGGCCCTTCCTTTTCCTATAATCGTCCCGACCAATTAAAGCATGCATACGATTATATCCTTATGCGTGTCCTCACCCAAAGTGTCGATTATAAATAGCCTCCATCAGACGCACACGACACACTAAGGGAGCCTAGCTCGTCCAACGCCTCTTCCATAGCTCAGTCCTTCTCCTCCAATTCTCTATTTTTCCCTTGAGACTCTGTACTGAGTTTTGTTTAATAAAACCTGGTCAACGCAATCCTTGGTGTTTTTTCATTTACTGTTAGCCATCTGCCGCTACATACTGGTGACCCTCAGCAATCTGGTGGCCCTCTACAAACTGGTGACTCTGCCACTACAAATTGGCGACCCTGTAAAGGACCGCTACACATTCTTAGTACCCGGAGACTGAATCTGTCGTGATGCACGATTAGTACTTCCTACTATTATCTGAAATGGCATTAACTAACATCCCAGAGCCAGCCCCAAGATTATCCGAATTTAGAAATCAGAAAAGAGATAGCAAACATATACGTGGTAGGTATAAGAGTGGAGACCTTTTTCTGGGATTTAAAATGATTATGCATCATGATTGTTTAAAACGAGGGAAGTATCTTGTAAATAATTTTAAACCATACAATTATGACAGATCATGAATATATGTCGAGGGAGAAAAGGCTCATTAGTTCAAAAGGCCAAAGTAATTATGTTGAGAAACACTTCGAAATCTTTTCAACTGCAATAGCCAAATAATTGCACGAGGGTGCTTTCTGTATGATAATTGATTAATATTATCCTAAAGCACTGAGAAATGTATGGGATAGAGCTAATATAATTTCTATAATGTTGAAAAATGTTAAAAATTATTTTTCTACAATTATTTGTCATTCCACAATTGGATCCGGGAATTATCAATCTATGTAACGAAATTGTCTCAGTAAAATATCGCGTCATTTCAGAAATACAATTATTGACGTTGATATCAATATACAACCTTATATTACGCGAGCAGCACGTGATCTAACTCAAGTTTAGACTCAAAAAGTCCAGAGAAAAGATGAAAATTGATGTGAGAATTCCCGAACTCTTTAAACTAATTCATGAATCGAAATTATAGAAAAGGATGTTACTTGGAAGCGGGCGGTTCGTTGCTAATATATCCATCGGCGAGGTGATGGGAATAAACTGTCTAAGCTCGTGAATAATACAGTTAGGAAAGCTGGAGATAGATCAAAGTGAAATTAAAAAGTCTATACCTTTTAGTCGAATCGAATATTTTGGGCATAATTTTCATTCTTCATACACTAGATTTTTGATTATTGGATTTCTCCACTCACATTCTGATACGCATGTTACCGCTTAAGCAATTATCGCCGCCATTATTGGCTAACCAGCCAGCCAATAATTTATCACGTTTCTAATTTAATAGTAAAAAGAGTTTGATTTACAGATTTCTTTCCGCCTTCTTCCTGGGATCTCGTTATCAATAGCTTTATAGAAGCCTAAAATTCATAAGAAAATCAACCAGAAGACTAATGAAACATTACGGAATCATCATGGTTAAAAAAATAATAAACGAACTTTTAGAAACGCAATGTGAAATGATGCCGTTCAAATTTAATTTCGACCGGAAATTACAGATACCTTTCCTCAAAGTAGGTTTTGATCTAGTGCATCGTTCCTAAGAGTTTTATTCAGAGACATTTTCTATACCTCCAATTGAAGGAATGCAATAACTGCATTTATTGTTGTAGTCGATTGCAATATAAGAAAAATGTTGAGTGTTATGATCTACTCTTCTCTGTAAGGTATCCTAACCGACTCTTAGACTCCCTAAGACATTGTACTAGTTACAAATACGACTCAACAACATCACAATACAAAACGACTCAAACCACTCTATCAAAATAAGGTCCACGTTTGTGCATCGATAAGTCGATTTATATTATGCGCCATTTACAACCGTAATGTAAGTAGATTCGTTTGAATAATGGGGAACTAGAAGAAACAGAAATTAAAAGGTAGAAACTAAAGAATCATGCAAATAAGAATTATTTTGATCAAAGAGTTATTTTCTTATATGTAACATTAAGTCTTACGCTTCAAACTATTATATAAAATATGCGGTCTTCTGGGACTAACAGAAGACTAAAAATCCCTAAAAAATGAAAAAACACGGCAAATGAGTATGTTCAGTACAAACTATTTTGCAACTTTCTTTGTAGATGTTCACAAATAAGTAATATATAAAATATTCAGAAAAGAAAGGTCTGACTTTTTTGTTTGTTTTACGGCAAGTGGATAATTTTCTCGGTGGTCGGATATTTTTTAAAACTCTGAATAGATCATCCAGACCCTATATGCAAAACACCTCTATATGCTTAGCGTTCATTTATAATCTTCTCTAGTACAAACATGACCTCATCCATTCTTCGGTCCTGCCTTAGAGGGAGTGGTTCATTGCCAGCATAATTTAGCGGAATTGTCAGGAATTAGTAAATTCTTCACAATCAACTGGACCAATTTTGTTTCCCATGGAGATGACGCTATAATCCATTGTACCGTATTTTTATCGTTGTGGTTTTAAATAATGTTATATAACTTCTGTTAAAGCATGTAATTTTTACCATATGCATATTTTTGCTAAAACAAATGAATGGGATTAATGTTTCAACTTCTCTCAAATTGTTCAGTTACAGATTGAACTCGAAACCATCTTTTAGAAATTCTGCGGTACCACAGATTGCAATTCTTCAAGCTCACTAATGAGATTAAGTATCTACCCCTTATTTTTGGTTAGGGAGAAAATATCATAAACTTTTATCACTACCTCATTGATACGCATTACCTTTATTAAGTAGAATTTTACGTCAAACTTCGAGTTTAAGTAAGTTTGGAAATGAGATAGGTTTTCATGGGATTTTATTTGTATTAAATTACCACTGCAGCGAAAATATTTCACGTAGTTTTCTATTCGATAGAGCATATCTCTTTCACCTCAATCTATTTAACCGTTAATGATAAAAAGTTAAGGGATTTTCTATCTCATGAAAGCTTTCCAATTTATAGAGACTAAGGTCAAACAATTTTAAGCGCTGGTCTACGACTACTAACTGACAATGGACAACCACCAATTCCGGCTTTTAATGCAGCCTATAGTATATTGTGACACCACCATAGAAATTCCAAAGAGAAAAGAATGAAGGTTGGAAGAGAGAGAGTGAGTGAGTGAGTGAGTACTAAGCGTTTGCAACAAATGGCATGTGTCTAACACAGACATACAGCTGAGCCATCGAAAGGCAGAGATGAGTGAAAATCGATAACCAATATGCTGCGGGTAAGTCGGAACGTTAGAGGAGGAAGGAGGTGGGTGAAACTGAATGATTGCAAGCATTCACACATAGAATTGTGTATAAAATTCGTTTAAATTAATATGTGAATCAAAAATAGTTTTGAGAAAATATTAACCTTTAATTTTTTACCCTTCAAAATGAATCCTGATCCTTTATCAGGAGAGTAGAATTTTTGCATCCATCTTTACATGAATGAACCTGATGAAATAGAGTTAAAAAAACAGCATACTCCACATTTAAACTGGCAGCTTAAAATCAATTTGTCATAAAACGCATCTACATCGAGATGAATAATAATTAGATACAGCTCTGCATCAGCTCAAAAATGTCAGAGGAAAGAATAGTTGTTATAAAATACCATTCGTTACTGATGTAGTAAATTGATCGTAATTAACAGCACTTGCTAAATGAGCACTTGTCATAATACTATTTAAAATCAAGATTCTACTTCACAGACTTAATTTAAGTTCAATTAAATTAAAAGTGGATGCATGGTTGCAATCAGTCATCCTTTTAATATAACTGAAAATTGCAAAAGTATCATTTTTTAACTCTCCGTTTTTCAATATTCCATCAATAACTTTAGACATGTTCACAGATAATATCAGCATTATCCTCATGAAGTACAGGATAAAGGTAAAATATGATCAATTTCTCTGAAGACCAATCCATGGTAAAATTTGTGCACTATTTTAGTTCGAAGCTTAAAATTCTAGAAATTATTGCATAATTTTGACATTAATAAAGATTCCTGCGAGTGAAATGAAATGGCAAGAAGAGTGAATGTTCAATTTTCGTGGAGTAGTTGATTGGCTGGCATCCTATGAACCAATTAAAAGCGACCCCTTTAGTAAGTCTGCTTGGCAAAGTTAGATGATGCTTCATCGAGCCATCTCTGTGTATTTCACAGAAATAGAGCATGGATACGGATATTTACATGCTTCAGGCATTCTACTGCGGCTTTTGCAGTACTCGACATCAACCTCTTGATCAGGCAGATATCCCACATTACCTGGCTCGGAGGGTCCAAATGAAACCACGAGTGGAATGCACAATCCATGGAGATATTTGTGGGTTTGTGGTGACAACAGCTAAAGCAAGAGCTTTTCCTGCTTCTGTTATCAATGGATATATTGCTCTGAACAATACGACACATACTGTAGCAGTGAGACATTGCGAAACAGATCACTTTCTCGCAGGATACCGATTTTTCTCCTTCAATAATACTCAGGATCAAGACTATTTTATTCAATATCTTGACACACTTCTTGACAGTCATGTAAGCATGTTTACGAGGAATAGTTCGCACCACATGGATTTTTCAATGCAAGGAGTTCTCGGAAAACAAAATTCAATAAAATCCTCACAGAGCTTCGGTCCGCCGGTACCCCCCAAAACACGAAATGTAATACGAGTGAGCAATTCTAACAGACTTTATAATAACACTAATCGAAGTAATAGCGGAGTTAACTCCCACAAAAAGAAATACATGATTTATTGACTTTCTTAATTGACATGTTTTCAAATTATGCTATGTCGATTTTCTCCGAAACGCTTCACTCTTATCTTTTATAGCACGTATTAGAGTTTTTCGAGGAAATTTCGAATGTCATTTCTTTATACTTTACTGGTGCACTTTAATAGTTCAAACTATAGTCCACTTTGTGTATAATTTAATTATTAATTTTCCTCGCTATTATTTGATATTAACATTACACTTGACATTTGAAATTACATTTGACGTTGTTACCTTTTACTCAAGTTAGGTATTCTAATACATTGCTCCCTGTTTCAACGAAAACAAACTCGTTCTTATATAAGAGCGAGTTTAACTTTAAAAAAACTTTATTTTTTATTTTAAAATCACTTAAATGTCAGACGTTTATATATATACTTATAGTAGCTATATGATTATTTTCAGTTTTAAAACATTTAGGATAGAGAGCTCAGTGTTCATTTTACTTGTTTCGATGGTAGACTTGTTTTGATATTCCATACATTGTTTGTTTTTAAGAAAGGACTTTGCATTCCCAAAGGAGAATATATTAAAAAAGATTTTTTTCTATTAGGTATTACTCAAGTTTGAGTAATATTAAATATTATGAAATTAAATTAGACTGAGTAATTGTAATTTAAAATCCAAGCAGATATGAATCATGCTACTTTCTGAGTGTTAACTGCACTGATAACTGTGAAGTGTTTTCAAAAAGCAGTTGCACTTAGGTACCGCTTTTATACACTTGTCGTATAGCAATCCAGCACTGTCTACAACAGAACTGCCACTTGTCACTTATCAATTTTCAGTGTCTGAGCTCACAACGAGTCCTGGATTAAGATTCACTATTGGAATAGTTCTCCACTGAAACTGGAAACATCAATTTCCATAAATCGTTTTGAATTGCCTATTTAAGCGTCTTATATAAGAATATAAGATAGTGAATTTGACAAAATTTAATATTTTTCAGCTTGCAGATCACTGGTTGTTTTCGTACTCTATATCAGTCAAGGAAGTGCTTTCTGCTTTGTAAGGGGTAATATCATGAAACATCTTTGTGAAAATTTAATGTTATACATTTCGAATATTTTGAATTATAATTATTAGAGTTTTATGAAGTGTACATTTCGTATACCTTATCACAACCAGCCTATTTTATGATGTTAAATATTTACGTTTTGGGTTATTTTGGCTTAAATTGTAAATCAAAAAGGCTCAACTAATAGATTTTCAAGTGATGGAAATTTAATACCAAAGCGGTATATTTGCGGCAATTCAAACTAGATTTACATTTCTCAGCAGCGACTTCTTAAATCGTAATAATTACTTATGGCCATAATACACAATTAAGGGTTGAAAATGTTGATGTAGGTCATTAGCAGTAGGGTCAACGATTTTCGCTACCTGAAACTGTTAACTAGCACAAAATACCTCAAAGCTTAAACCTCTTTGGAGGGCTTAAATAAGAATATGTGAGTTTTGTGTTGAAAAATAACAAATCCTGACAGTAATTAATGCGATTTAAAGACGATTCATCATTCATCATCAATAACAGAAAAGATATGATTTATGAATCTGATGTAGCATGAGAAAGGTCTCATCTGATCTCTACAGAATCCACAGCGAATTCTCAGGAAAAACCACCGGTGAGTACAATTCTGAATGAAAAGTTTGGTTTACTATCAAGGAGAATCTTGCTATACTTGAATGTAAACTTAGGATCAATATTTCCAATTAAACGAATTACAACAGCTTTTTATCGGATTTAAGTTCGCTGCTGTAATTAAATTAGGAAAAATTAGTTTGTAAATTTGAAATAATTCACGGATTTTACCAATCCACCACAATATTCGTAAATAAATGGCCTAAAGTACTATGAAGAAAATATGGAAATTTATCTAATGTTAGCTGTTAGAAAATGGATTATATTTTGAATATTTTTATACGATTTTATTTATGAAAACAAATAGATATCTTTCAGTTTATTTGTTTGAAACCATATCTAAATTTTGATTGTTGTATAACAATAGCTGGTTCTTACCTTTGTTCAAATTTTTCAACGAAAAATACCAAAATATGGGATATTAAATACGAAACTTGAGTAATTTAGGATACCAATGATGTCAGTCTTGAAAACTTTGATTTTTCTTTCCTGTTTTATTTTTTACATATAAACATTTGGAGACACAATGTTTCAATTTGGCACAAATTATATTAACGGCTCTTTCCAATAGCAAGCTTCGAATAAATTATCAGTACGTAGAATTGCGATAGTATTGAAATCTATCACTTAATAAATCATTTATTCTACATAGCTTTTGTCAGTTTACAATTTTAAATTTGCTGCAATTAAGTCAAGGTACTCATATGAAGAGTTGGAAAACAGTAAAATAGGTTCTGGAATGCAGTTGTTGAGGTCAATAATATATTCCCAATCGTGTAACAATCTAGAGTAAAATTTATGCATATATGCTGCAATATACGTAGTTAATTAACTTGAGAGTACGGAAAGTATAAATGTGAACTAAAAATATCATTTTATTTGTTTCAGGGAAAGGCACCTAAACTCTCTAATCAGACAGATAAAGTGGATCCCTATGCCATAGAAAAGCTGCGACGAATTGCACACATGAGAGATCTCTATGAAAATGAACTTATGTAACTGTTTATGGATGCTTATATAATATTCATATATGTAAATTGCACGAGAAATGAAAATATATGTTGCTAATAAACAGTTTTGCAATCAGGCTGTAACAGATTATGCTTCTAACAAATGGCATTTTAATCCACAATAAAGGCGAAATTTTTAATACTGGAAAGAATTTAGACGAGAAGAGAAGTTAGAAAGATTAAATAGATGGGAATTTGTATCAGTTAAAAGTCGAGGAACCAATCAATTTAAAAGAACATTATTTCATATGGTGTCTGAATTCATAATGCACTCTACATTTCTCTTAAAAAGTTTGAATAGTTGCAGCAAAACCTGAGCTTCCGGATTCTGAAAGTCAAGGTCTGAGCCACGGAGATCTGATAAGAAATTGTAGTTTCAAAATCCAGTGGGTCGAATAGAAATTTTTAATTTCAACAAAGTCAGATAATTTTCAGCACTAAAATTCCACTCCCACTTAAAAGTGAGTAGCATAAATTATAAATTAGTAGAGTTTCAGGTTTACAACACAATTCTTTTGAAATGTATGATGTATGTAATCGTCCACCAAGTGGCCAAGAAAATTTATTGAACGAAATTTAAAGACCGTATTGAACAAAAGAATTACTAATTAACATACTGAAATACTGCTAAATTGTAACAAATGAGGCTATTGATCCCTGGTGTAGAGGAAAGGTATTTTAACCTGCTCTTATCTATAGAATATCCTAACCAACTCCTAGCTTCCCTAAGACACTGTACTAGTTACAAATACGACCCAACAACATCACAATACAAAACGACTCAGACCACTCTATCAAAATAAGGTCCACGTTTGTGCATCGATAAGTCGATTTATATTATGCGCCATTTACAACCGTAATGTAAGTAAATTCGTTTGAATAATGGGGAACTAGAAGAAACAGGAATTAAAAGGTAGAAAATAAAGAATCATACAAATGAGAATTATTTTAATTAAAGTAATATTTTCTTATGTGTAACAAAAGGTAACCTATATAGTGACTTTGTTATATAAACAACGTCATTGAAGAACCAGTTGGGAGTCTACACAGACAACGCCCTTCGAAACGCATAAATAGATATGATTAATTAATATAAAATAAAAACAGAGTATAAAAGAAGTCAATCAGAAATTAGAGGATTGGTAGTAACGATATTACATCAAGCACTCTAATTTTTAAAACAGGTAAGACAAATGAAACTTGCTAATTACAATAGTTACGTCTTGCAATTAAATGTTCTCATATAAACTGCTAAAATCACTCAATTAATACCTTTAAAATGTAAATTTTTCCCGATTATCATTATTGTGTAAATTAATAATAAATCAATTTAAGCCGACCAAAAGGTAACCATTTAGATAAAAATTTTCAAGAAATATGCGTTTTAGTTTTGCCTTCCCAGAAGGTAAAATGGATAATCCATTCCCAAAGGTTGTCTCTACCTCGTCACCATCCATATCAATGGAGGGCGTATATCGCTTTAGATAGCTTTACAGTTATTTTTCATAAAACTGTAACCAGTTCGGCAGTGCCTTAATATCCTAACATAAATAACATAAAGACAACTTGTATTCTTGCATAATGCACTTGTCTGATTGATATAGTATGTTAATTGCATTCCGTCTCTCTAGTCTGAATCAGTTTCAGTCTAGTGGTATTTAGTGGAGAGACATAGTTTAACTCTAGAAAGTGGATTTTCGAGCATTGTAATAGCATAGAAGAGGAACCCTTTACAAAATTTGGCAATTGAGTAGTTACAAAAATGACGGTTTTCCAATTATAGATGAAAGAAAGGTCGGTAGTGTGATTGCAAGATACCTGCTGTATACAAGAAAATAATATTTCCCCCAGAAGTAAATCTTATATTTAAAATTCTTTCCTTTCCATCTTTTAATTCCCGCTTCTTTAAATTCCCTTTAATTGGAATGAATTCATTTACATTACATTTGTAAATGGCGGATAATATAAATCGACTTGTCGATGCGAAAACGTGCGTTCTGTTCTGATATGTTGGTTTGGATCGTTTTGTATTGTGTTGTTGTCGGATACATCACATGTTCCATGCTAACAAAATAAATATACTGAAATCTCTCAATGGAAAGTTGTTCTGTCACAAACATCTAAGACCATGAGCTGATGCCACTTTACTAGTAGAAATAATAATAATTTTTCCTCGCCCAAAAATTCTGCTTTCTTTAATAGGCGTGTTTTTCATGACCTCTCCTGCGCTCTGGCTCTGTGTTATCTTGCAATATTACCGTGTTTTCTAGATTCGCGTGCTCTTCGAGATTACTACTAGGACATCTAGTCCGTTACGTCATAGCACGCTTGTGTTCAAAGACCGCGAATGAGACGCCTATTATGTTTTTTGAAACAGTGCACGCGCTTAATAAAAATAAATTATAAAAAGAAATTAAATCGTCTTAATTTGCAGGGAACGATAAACTGAGATCAATGTATATCAACAATTTGGGATAGTTACGATTATTGCATCGATTACAGCTATTTCCAAAATGTTGTAAAGTTTATACTGCAATGGAAGACTGTACATAATAATTTAAAGAGAATTATTACTGTTCAATTTGCCATTTTATAGTATAGTTGGATATGAAACTTCTTAAGGAGAACCTCATACTGATTAGATAAATGATAACCCGTCTATGCTTAGCATAGAAGTAGTTTGAAACATAGATATACGAATCTTGATAAATTATTTTCATTTAATTGTTGAATAGTATGAATGCATACCGTGCTCTGTTAAATGAAGTGCTGAAATATACTTCATTTCCGTAATTTACAGCAGTGAGATCAATAAGATGAGTTAATCCACGGAAACAATACAGAACATCTAAGAAATTAAGTCGATCTTCGGCATAAATGAAGTCCTGTTATTATTTATATTGTGCTATAAATCTTCGATCACGAATTTATCATTCAAATGTATATTTCATATTTTAGTGTAATCATTATCAGTTTTGAGCTATCTAATAACTAAACGCCCTTGATTAAAAAATATATATATATATACATAACGCGAAATAATTTGTTATTATTGATTGCAATTCGGGCCTTCACAGCATAAGTTTCCAAAGACTTTTTTAAATAATATATTGACGAATGAATGATAAGTTGATTAATTTACGGAAAGTGTGTACATAAAAAATAATAAATGATCGTCGTGGATTAAAAAATTACAATTTATTTTAAAGAATACTGTGACAGTAATCGAAATAATTGCCGTTTAAAGAATAATTCTAGTCAAATTATTCAACCAGTTTGCGGATCGGATCAGACTTTTAATAATAGTTATTAATTTAACCTGTGCTGTTTGACAATGGAGTGCGAGTTGGAGATTTTCACGTTTATTAATAATGAATTTTTTGCAAGTGATGAAATCAGTATATAAATGATTTTAGTGCCAATTTTTAAAGATATACGAAATGAAGGTGAAAATTTAGTAATTTACAGAAAATTACAAGGGAAATGAGATTGCACAGAAATTGAATTTACAAATATATATGCAAATATATATATATATATATATATATATATATGCAAAATGAATGAATGTCAATTTGCAATTAGAAAATAATTTGGCCAGTCTAATTTAATTGCCCTAATGAACAAACACACTTCACGTGTAATGGCAATATTTCAAGATTTTATTAATTAATAATTCAACAAACTAATACACTCATGGAATGTTTTAATAACTAGAGTCATCTTTCATCATAAATTAAGTCTTAAACCGCGTTAAACGACTTCTCTTCCGTTCTTAATTCTATTGGTTGGTTTTAACTGAGGGGCCATTCATGGACAAGGACCAAGACGAGCCAGAACCTGAAAAGAAGTCAATCAGTTTTGACATTCTCTCAACAATACGTACTTACGTTAAAATCATAACTGCTTGGGTTGCCATATGGGGTCTCGGTTATTACAAATTCAGTCCCAGCTGGGTTGCCTTAGCTGCAATCGGCTACATGGGATATGCACGTGCATATGAAAAGCGAAAATTTGTAGGATTGATTATGAAAGCAATAAGTGAAGATGAAAAACAATCAATTATCAAGAATATTGGCAGTCACCAACTGCCAACATGGGTCTATTTCCCAGACGTTGAACGTGCCGAATGGCTAAATAAAGTGATTCAACGAATGTGGCCCTACATAACGGAATATGTTAACAAAATTTTGGTGGAGACTGTGCAACCAAAGGTTAATGCTAGCTTGCCGTCTTCTTTACAACCCTTCATTTTTCTACGAACAGATCTTGGGGATGCTCCACCACGTATTGGTGGAGTGAAAGTTTACACAGAAGAAAGCATTCGAAGAGATGAAATCGTAATGGATGTGGATTTAATGTAAATGGTATTATTTTCGTCTAAACTTTGTAGGCTGTATAGCGATGCCCGGATCAAAGTTGCTGTGGGAAAAATTGTCGCAGGTGTTAAAGATTTTGAGGTGGGAGTTTATACATCTTTCTCCCTATGTTTATCAAATAGTTTTAAATTACGGTATTTTACTGATTTTAGCTTCGTGGGACTTTGCGAGTTTTAATTAAACCTCTTGTTCCGAAAATTCCTTTTGTTGGCGCTGTGACTGTGTGCTTTCTGGATAATCCGGTAGGCAGATACCTGAGAATATATTCGTCTTTTTATAGTATATCAACTTTCTTCTCACTCATCTTGGAAATATTATGACAATGCCGGGACTTCAGTACGTCCATTATGTTTTAAACGTTTCCCCTTTTAACACTTTCCTTAATTTGTATTTAATTCTGCCAGGCAAACTCTTTACCGAACAGTACAAGACGTCGTTAGTTCTCTCTGTGTTCTTCCAAATCGAATTTCTGTTTCTCTTGTTGATGATGTAATGCTAGGACAGATTAAATTCCCGTCTGCGCAGGTTAGTTTACTATTCTTAAATGAACTCATTTCTATTATCCCTCATTTTTATTTTGATGGTATAGTATTCATAGTTTATGTGCTCGGTAGAGCTCATTTTTACTTTTTTCGAAGTCAAAATTATGACTTATGGTCTAGTACCTTTATGTTTGATGTTTGAATTGGATTTTAATATGTCTTTCAAATCAAACAATCCTTGAAGAATGAAATCGAATAATACTGAGTTTTTGACGATTGGTTAATGTTATTTCATGTTCATTTGATACCTTTTGTTTCTATTTATTTTATTTAACCCTTTTGTTCTTTAATTAAGTCTTCAATGCAATACTGCAGTCGGTGATAGCGGTGATTTGTAGTTCGACAGTCAATTCTGCTTCACTTTTATGTATAGAATTTAGTTTCCTTTACTAGTTCATATTCAAGAGTCATTTATTCAATCTTCTTGTGTAATATCTCTTTTTTTCACGGAAATGATTTCATTAATTTAAAGGTACAAATGTCTCATCGGTGTTTGTTTACATCCCGATTCGCTTGTATCTGCATTTTAACAGTTTTTTGCCATTGTTAATTTTTCTTCTATACGATCACGATTTATAATTCATAATTTACTGTGCGCTAAATTTAGTAATAAACAAGTTGTTTATTCATAAACATCATTTTTTCGAAACAGTAATTGTTGTTTTCAATTTCTTTAAGAAAACACAAAAATGGAATTTACGTAAATTTGTCGCCTGATATCTTGAATGAATTTGATTTGAGTTCATATGACTGTCACACACGATTTCTTCATCGGGATGCTCTTTCCCAATATGACCGATGTCATGCTTTCTGTTACATATACGTATGAAATACAAATTAACTCATACCATCATTTAAAAGATATGCTAATAATGTGCTGTTTTATTCCCTAATTGAAAAATTGTTATTTTCGTGGCGGATGTTTGACTGCTATTAAGTGATGTATTCTGTCATTCAGTATGCTGAGTTATTCTCTTTTTATTTTCAGCTCCATTCTCAATTATCAAAATTTTTTACATGCAGTGCGTTCCCATGGCCTTTTTTTACAAAAGTTAGTTGATTAGCAGATATGGACATATTTCCATTTCGTAACCTGTTTTAACTTAAGGCTTCTTTGTGAGGAGGGGGGAAGTTTTCTTTGAGCTCTTCATTGACTCTTTGATGGGGTTAATTCATGTTGTACTCTATTTAAATTCTTACATAACAATCTTACCTACTTTTCTGATTGCAGGGTGTAGTTCGAATTGAGATTATCTCCGCCAGTGATCTTGTGGCCGCGGATGTGAATCTAACTGGCAAATCTACGTCGGATCCCTACTGCATTGTCAGAGGTACGTTATGCAATTGCACTTCTATGCTTTAATTGTAAGAAGGAAAAATAGTCTAAAGTATCACAAAAAGAAAAAAACGCATTTAGTCTCTTACCTGTATGTACCAGCATGGAAAAGTGTGGATAGTTATTCTAAAGTCGATTTTTTGCATTGCAAAGTCATGTACGCGATCATTACGTCCTTGGTGCACATAATTAATGGATCTGCGTAACGACAAATTACCTTACCTTGATTCTGAACCATGACATACAGTTTAAACCACTAAAATTTCGCTTAAAGGCTAAGGGATAAATTACTTACTTTATGCTGACACATTTGCGCGTTTGGAATCTTTTAAGATTTGGAAGACAGTTAAAAGAGTTTGAAGAGCTCAGAATGTATTTAGTGGTAAATTTACAGTACCTCTGCTTAGATTGAGATAATTTACTATTATTACTCATTGAATTGCTGAAAACTGTACAATTTTTAATAATAGAGAAGCATCTGAATAAGGGGAGCGGCAAATGAGTTCACTAAATTACGAAATGTGGAAAGGAAGTCGAGAGCAATCAGATAATGAAGTTTGGGGGTTAAAAGTCTCACTTTAAGTTATAAAAGCATTTGGTTTTCAATGCTCTCATATGGAATATAATTCCCTTTGTATTATCCTAATGTTCAAGTTCCTTGAATTGACTTCCAGATTCATGGATGAGATTGTGCCCACGGTATTCCGAGGTAACTGACCTGTCGAATTATTTATATGGTCGGTCATGCCACCTCGATTTATTTGTCTTGTTACTGCCAAAAGCAAATAGACGAGACCGGCAACGATTTTGTAAAATTACTGCTCATTGGAGTTTACCCAAGGTGACATCAAGTTGGAGACCCGAAACGGGAAAAAGTGTTTTGTCATATTCGAAAACTAATAAATCAATCAGGGTGGTCGTGTCAAGTGATCTCTTGTTTTTAATATTAAATCAAATAATTGAGATATTACAATGAATTTAATTAGCTTACTCGAGTTGTAAGGAAACGAATTATTTTGTAGTCATTTCCAATTTCTGTCTGCAATAGCAGTTTTTAGCCGATGTCTCTTTTAAATATAATTTCTTGAAGGTGGCTCAAAAATGTGTCTGAACTTAAGATTTTTTTCACGTAATAATGACTTCTTAATTGGTTTTTTTGACTATCGATCTCCATTTTGAGTTCTCCAGCATTTTTTCCGGTCCTTGAATGCCGGTTTCTGTTAGAAACAGTCGAAATTTTCATTAGTTTATATCAGTAGTCTCCTCTCCTCGTTGTTAAAACAGCATCGATGCATATAGATCTTTCCTGATCTATTTTATATGAAATTAAAGAATTCGTTCTTGAGAAATAGATAATGGACATAGTTAATTTTGCTCTTAATCAGCGTACGTGACTCGATTAGCTTGCTTATTACAATCGCAAAACCTATTTATAGTTAATTTCTGTCTAGGTTTATTCTATAGAAATAATAAGGTTTATATTAGGTTATTTCAAACGATCTTTCTCATTTATTGTCAACCTTTTAAATCTATAAATTTCAATAAACTTTAGTTGGAGCCGAGAAGTACACAACTAAAGTTATGAACAAGACTCTGAATCCAACATGGAATGAATGCTTCGAAGTAAGTCCACTTATATTTTCATTTTTACCATGTTCGGCACGTTTCAGATCAAATACTATCTACTATCCGCTTATTACGGACAAGAGCTTCTGATTTCATGACTTATGTAAATTTTTTACGTGTGTGGACTACTTCGTGTTAAAAACCTTATTGCCTTAAATAATAATAATACTGTAGGAAGCGTGGAATATTTTTTATTAGCATCTTATAAATACTACAGTGTGATGAAGGGGTATAAAAGGATCTCTAATTGTGAAAGACGGGAAAATAGACTAAAAAGCACTTTAAGGTACAATGGATGGGAGGAAGCGGTCATCTTGTCACAATGGCCACCACCCTCTCCCACTACAGAACCGTGTGGTTGGGTTCAAGCTTCTCAAGCGCCCTTTTTATCCTGATTAATCTGCCAGTTTCCGCATTGGTTGGCGAGGTTGTCGGCTTAGCCTGCTTTCAAGTTCTCGTAGCAACGTGCTTGGTGGCTTACAATATTAATGAAGTCTTGATCTGACTTTTTGCACACTTTGTCCCTTTAGACTATTGTAGATCAACGTATGGGCCAGTCGATCATTATTGAAGTTTGGGACAGGGACAACAGCACCCGAGACGATGAGCTCGGATTGTAAGTTTATTACTCGTTTGAATAACTAATATCATGAACTGATTCCCACTTCTATGTGCACGAACATTTGAATTTTTTTCTTTTTATTCCTTTTAGAACTACTATTCCCGTCGAGGACGTTTATCTTAGTGGCAGTATAAACTCGGTAAAGAACTTTAAATTGTCTTCATATCCCTATAGCAGATTTAGAATGCGATATTCTATTGAGTTATCAATTTAATTTGGGATCATTTTATTAACTATAACCCAGAGCGAGGTAAAACACTACAATTTTTTAATGTGAGTCCAATAATGATAAAGGTGAAGAGATCAAAAAAAAGGCTGAGAGTACAATCAAAGTGTCAGTCTTACTTCATTTGTGTTTTGGACTTGAGCGGCACAATATTTGCCTAACGAGTAATTCACGTTCCATAATTCAAATTTCAGGAATCTTCCCTTGGGTTGTAGCAAATACTTATCTAAGATGTTCGGTGCTTATTGATCGGTTGTTTGTAGTGTGATAAGTTTAACTATTTAGTGATTTTAAATATTATATGATAGCTTGTGCTTAAATCTCCTCTACTTAGGCATTCGTTCATTGATTTTGTATTGCTTCGTGTAGAAGGTCTAAAGTACTTGTATGAATGCCTTCCTTCTTCAATCTTCAGATGCCCAAAATTTGGACTTTCTTTGTACACTTATTACGTAAATGTGATCAAGTTAGAATGACTAATAGAAACTGAGTTTATTAAGACATACAACAGCGATACTTGATAAAGAGTAAGGACTTAATTTTAGTTCAATCTTAATCGATTTCTGAAAAACTTTACGTGTGATACTGGGAAAAATAGAGGGGTAAACTATTCACAATCTTTCAAAAGCACATTCAAGTGGTGAGCCTATCTGTCATGCAAATAATTCGTCACTGCGAGATTAAAACTTCTTGCTTTATGCATACGTGTATAAGACATTCGCTAATTTCTTTTTCTTTCCGTGTCTGATAGTCTAATAAGTGTGCATGTGAATACACATGATAAAGAATTCTGATAGCTCTATTTCTATAGATGAATACAATCAGCTTTTAAAGGCTTTATGATTCAGGAACCAATAGGGCAGAATAAAGAGATCTTATAAAGCTTTCGTTTCTTTAACGCTATTGACCAACGATAGGATAAGAAGGAGGCAGAGGGTGTCGCCCGTCAAATTTCTCTGATATTCATCATGACCACTACTTAGATCCCTGCAGAAAAAAATTAGGACTTGGTCTTCTTGTTTATTTAAGCTTTCCTCATCTAATTAGCCAGATTTTCCGCTTTCCGTCTTCTCTTTGTTTTCTTCTAATACCCTCCTGTCACCATGGCTTTCTTCTTCTTATGTTGTTGCGTAATTAAGAAAGGGCAATATCTTCTAAGCTAGAATTTCTTATGTATTAAAGTAATCTTAATAAGGCCTGGTATGTTGAGATCGTACAAAATCATCCCTCTTTCTCGGTCTTCGAAAGATGAAGTGGCAAAACCAACCACCGTAGCTAATCAATCGGTCAATGAGCATGAATGAATGAACATTGTGGACAAGAATTCGCTCAGTAAACCAGTGGAGGAATCATTAAATTTGAGTTTCGAAATTTCAAGCAGTAAACTACTTATGGGGTAAATATTGCACAACCAGAATCCGCAAATCAAATGAAGTAAAGCTCTTTTGAGACCCTGACTTTGTTCTCAACAACTTATCGATTCCTTCCTCTAACTCCCTTATAAGCTTTATCTTTATTGGAGTTTAGTTGCTTTCTCGTGGTTAAAAATAGTAAATATTTTTGCCCTGTCTTGGGTTATAATAATAAGAGGAAGCGAGCACAGAACTTAAGCTAAAAAGCAAATAAAGTGAACAAACAGCCCAATAAGCGCGAATTAGACATAGGAGAAATGGATAGTTGACTTGAGGAGAAAAGGAGGATTCATCGACTGTAGAAAATTAGGACAAATCAATGAGAACCTCTAGGAAATAGTTATTATTTTTTTATTCCCCAAGGTCGTTTCAGGGGTTCTTAATGTTTCCACGTGATTGTGATCTTTAACTTGAACTTCGAATGCAACACTTGATCTGAATTTTAAGTCAGATATTCGGTGGTATAGGCGAAAAACCTTCTCTTGGTGATCTACTTCTGTTTTCTTGTGCTAACCTGCATTTCAACTATGATTGGGAGCGCATATTTCTCTTTTTTTGTGGATTTCAGGTCCAAACGTTGGAGGGTGTGAAGAAGGGGAAGGTGCATCTCAGACTTACGTGGTTAGATCTGTCGCCAAACCCTGGAGACTTTGCAGACGTAAGTCTACAGGTCATTGTACGTTTGTTCATTATTCGCAAATGGATGTCATCCGGTAGCACCGACATCTTCGCATTTTTGCGAACGGATTTGCCGTCGCAGAAATTTGGGCATTTACAAGTAAATTATTTACATATATAAGAGCTTTTGGCGTTGATAGTGCCAATGAAGACATTTCGCAAGACACTATTCACAAATCATTAAAGTAGTCCCTCAGTCTTTCCTTTAAACAAGGCTGCGTTTGGATGTCAAAGAGCTTATTGCATATAGTCTTTTCCCTATAGTGAAATGGCTAATGCAGCTTGACATCGTAGGACTCATAATAGGTTGCTCGTAATTAAGTCCATTAAGTTAGCACAAGTAGCTGGAGTTCTCTCAACCTTAGCAGAAAGGGTTTATACTATTATTAGACAATGGTGACATTATTGCACTAAGTTAAATCGAGAAATCATGTTCGACTTGAAGTTTTATTCTAGACCCAGGTTTTTATGGAAGGAATATATTTTATAACATTTTAATACTCTGCACTGTATTGGGAACTAGAGGCAGAGATACAGGGAACCCAGGTAGAACTCGACTTGATTAGATTACATCTTTGTACATTGTGAGAAGTTATATCTGTGGAGGCAGATGTAAAACGCCTTATCAAGACTAAAAGGAGCATTGGGGGAGTATCAGGCTAGGGGTTTACCGCGTCCAGAATCCTAATGAAAGGAGGACTAGCAGCTAAGTAGTTAAGTTTTGATCCTTGGCTTTTCTTCGAGATATATACCTTCCAACTGCTATTAATCTTCACTGAGATGCAAGACAGAAAGAGAAGAGAGTTGCAACTAGTAGGCTTATCAGTATGATCCTTGGAAGGGAGAATAGGACAGACGAAAAAGAGATGGAGTTGTCTGTGGTGCTGGCGTATGGAGGCTGTGTGTGTGCCCTCATGACTTAGTCTGGAAAAGGGATAAACGTTGGGATCTAAACAGATAGTCTGTGGAGGAATAGCTGGAGGTTAAATGACGGTCGAACGTATAAAGAACATATGTAAATCTTTAGTGTTTATTAAATGAACCAAGTTGCGTGGAAGTGAGCGAGAAAGGATTGGCACATATGATTGATTACCGAGAGAATCATCCGTTAGGAAACCTAGACAACTTAGATGAAACGCCCTAGAGTACCGAAATTGGGGTTTACCTCTAAAAATTGAGATATAGTCATTCGCCTATATTTTTCTGCTAACTACCATGACGGGTAGTTTATTTAACACATCGAGTACTGATAAAATTTAATTACAGAGGGATAGAAATTAGAAATAGGATATCTAAAGTGATTGTATTTACTTATCCACATGTTTCATCTAACACTTAGGTCGATCAACTGCGACGACCTTCGAGCTCAGAGCGAGCAATATATAACAGCTATCTCTTCGCGCGAGTTGAACAGGCCAAAAATTTAATGGTGAGCTCATACCACACACTATCACCTTGCTATTGCAAACAAAGTATTGCATTGAATAAGCCTCCCTCCCCCTCTACTGCAAATGAATATATCCAAAGCCTTGACACTAATGGGCTTTTCGTGCATTGAATATATAGAAACCTCGAGAGGTAGGTTCAGTCCCACACGTGTAGTTCTAGTTTTGAACCCCTCAACACTAAAATTGGCCTTCCTTTAATATCATTAGTTGATTGTCCTCACCAGCTTGGCGCCAGCCTACTTGATCTTAATACTTACATAATGTCATACTTTTTCAAAATTTCTTTGATTATATTGTTCAGTGGAGTACAATTTCTAATAGTCTGATAGCGAAGCAAAGTTCATAGCTTAGATTTCGGTATACTAAGATTGTCTCTTCCATTATTTCTCAGATTGAACTACTGCAAGTCTTTTCTATGATACCCGCCTCGAATTTGGACGATAAAGTCACGAAATTCATTGATTGGAAGTTACCTGGATAGTTTGATCGAAGCGTCTATCTGCTCGGTGGAGTAATGCATGTCATGATTAAGATGGGAACCACTTTTAGAAATGGTCTCTGGATATGCGCGAAAGTTGTCTTTAGGCGAGTTTTAAATTCAAAATAGGAGATAGTAGAAGATAATCACTGCAGTCAATATTGGTTTTACATTTTCTCCCGTCTTTTAGAAAGTGGTCTTAACTACTAAAGTGCAGTATGGAGAGTATTTTAGATCCTCCTTTTGTTTAATCTCGATATTTAAACTGAACGTCGATAGTAACCAATTCCGTTTTTATTGTTAGGAGACTGAATTCATTGGTAACTTGTTTTTTTATCGCTTACTTTTTAGTACCATTCCATTCGATTATGTAGTATTTTTGTATATCAGATACGTTCAAGAGAGAGCGTTCATCGCTGTGGCTCTTCCTTGGAAGTCATATTGTATACATTTATATCGCTTACAGCTGACTCATAGGACAACTTCGGATCATAAGGTGGTTTTAGTTTTCATTTACTGGTGCCAGGGTTAAGCTGTAACACACCAGCGTCATTTCCCTTTCCATCACTTAAATCAACAATCTGCTTTTTTCTCCTTGTTGTGGCTAACCGGTGACACAAGCATACTTTTACATGTAACATGTTTGGAGAGTTTGTCTTGAAATGCCTTTTTAGCGACTGAAGTTTCTGCAAGAACCCTCGCCATACTGTGTCCTGCAGATTGGTAACCTGGTGCAGAACACTCCAGTTCGTGAGAAAACCCAAAACCCAATCTGGGAATCTCCTCATCACTTTCTTTTCTGCAATCCCGATCTCCAAACTCTCAATATTGAGGTGCGCCACCAAGCTTATGGACGCTTGCCATTGTTGTTGGTGCTTTCATTATATATCATATTATGTGGTTTGTCTTCGTAGTTGAGAGATAGCAAAACGGAGTTGGTACTGGGAACTTTGTCAATTCCGTTGAAATACCTGAAAGCAGAGAGGAATATGACAGTCACCCAGCCCTACGCTCTTCAAGCAGCGGGTCCTGATAATGCTACTCTTTATCTTCATCTTGAATTGAGGGTAAGTTGAAACTTGATTGCAATGTTTTGCTTTACCGCCGGTTTTAAACATCGACCTTCACACATTTGACTGTTTCCTATTGTAGTTATGCTTTTACCACTGCGATTAAAACCCAGTAAAAAGTGCCCATAAAAATATGACTTAGGCTTCTGCATAGAGTGAAATGAGAACTGTACAACACAGATGTTTTAGTCAGTATATCTGCATTAGCGTAATTTCTGCAAAGTATAGACTTTACTACCATTGACGGACTTTGCTATGAGTGACAGAAGTTATGAGATTAAAATTGATTTGAAATCTTATTAGTCATTGAATTGGCTCTGCTGTTCATTAAGTACTCCAGTTCGACGAAGATAATTATAGTACAAATTATGTCGCTTCTCTATGGAATGCAGTGTGGGAAATTATACTAACAAATAAACACAGGTAAAAGGAGGCAATTTGGGACGTGAAATACCAAGATTGGGATTTTCTCTCATAACATGACGGCCTAAGGCGTTTTGTTACATGTCCATATTGTTTCAGAAGTCCATATGCAATTGAGATTGTTGTGATGTTCTGCATGGGGTTATTTTGATGATGGCTTGTTAAAGGACGTGTCTAAATGTGTTGGTGGTAAGAATACCGTGAGGTCAGAGTCGGCATCTGTGAAGTCAGCTTTAGCATCATATTACGAGTATGTGTTGGTGTGTGGACTTCATGCGTTTTAGGCGATCAATGGAGAGGATAAAATACATAAAGAAGTAAAGAACATAATGGGTGTTATTCAATCTGCAATGTTTCTTAGTGTTGCGTATTGCTGAAGAGTTGAATATGAAGCTGGCAGCACAAGACCTTCGATATGTAATGGGGATTGAATAGTAATATGGTCTAGCAACCTTCTGATTAGCTAAGTCACCGCTGATTGGCACATGAACATTAGTTGAGTTGTGTCTCTGAGTTCTATTTCTCTGTGCTGATCCCACGGGGTCTAATCACTTACAGGAGTAAAGAAGTGTATTCTTTTCTGCACTGTTCAATATTCCATGAATGTGTGTTTAGTGTTAAAGCACGCGGGGTTTAAAGTTTAAGGTTGAAAATTTTTTCATGAGATGCTATTTTGTGAAGCAGGAAAGGGTGTTTATGGGACTTAAAAATCAAGTTTGGGCAAAATGTTTAAATTCATGCATTCTTTCGCCAACAAAAGAAACACACAGTTCTTGACTAACCTTATTTGAACCACGTCAAGAATTCGCTGATAGTTTCTATTATTACCATTATTATAATAAACAAGTACGACAGGACAAAAAATAAAGTTGTACTTGTATGAAGACGTCTAAACACTGGGAGTAATAAAGTTGTTCAATAGGAGAGAGTGAGACAGATGAAGAGAGAAGATATATGTCGGGTGCGTAAGGTATCTGTGGTCACTTATGTTTTAGTAATTTAAACTAATTAAATAATAATGAATGTAATTTTTATATCAGAGGATATCATGGTAGGTACTACTATAACCAATGAAATGAAAAGACACACTGTAATAGTGTCCATAATAGCGAAGCACAGGAGTTTAGAAATTGCGGTATTTTTAAAAAGTTGATAGATCTTTCGTTTGCAGAGTTAGAAAGGAACTACTGAATGAAAATAATGGTGATGAATTGGCCACGAGGAGGAGAAAAGAGCATTGTCAGCGCTCTACTGGCCCAGTCGGAACATCTGAGTCTTTGGGAAGAGTACACGGCATGATGAAAGAAAATCGTGGGAAGTCAATGCAGCATCTTGTCAAAGATTTTCAGACGTCTGGAGGTAGAGTAAGAAATGTAGTTCATTGGAACCGCGGATACAAATCATACGCTTTAGGTGAGGTTGGCAGTTTATTTCGATAAAAGTAACTCAACGGAATCGTTTAACGCGTGCAATAGGACTCTTAAAAAATCGGAGCACCCAGAAGAACAGGAGTGTCCATGGTTCTTCTCCGACGAAAAAGCCTTGACAAGGATTAAAAGTGAATTCAAGAAATGACAGGTGGCTGGCTCTGTGAGGGCGATTCCAATTGTTATGCATGCACACGAAGTTTCCGGCACCAGTGGTGATTATCGGCGTTGTTAGTAGTGAAGGATACATAATGACTCCTCAGTTTTTTCCACAGGGCCTTAGAGTGAATACAGATGCAGATGCCTATATGGAGACTTCATACCATTGTTGCTACGCCCATTTGGGCAGATAGTCTAGTCAATGGAAGGAGACCCTATGTCTTCCAATAAGATTCGGCTCCATCCCATAAAGTTCGCATAACCCAGGATTGGCTGGTCAATAATTTTCATCATCATCTCACACCAAACTTATGGCCACGTCCTAACCCACCAGAGCTTAATTCTTTGGGTTATTACGCGTGATGCTGGGACACGGTTGAAAAGGAAGTTAATAATCATCCCCATAACACCAAATCCTCTCTGATGGAAGCAATAAGCCGAGCAATGGAGGACATGAATCCCTAGTAGATTTTATTTAGCTTATTAATTAGAATATCAGTAAATCTATCGTCAAAACTTCCTTCCTTCTCCATCTTATGGGTTTGTCATTGATAATGAGTAAATGGAAGAATAAACAAATAGGTTATCATTTAAGCGATACACTATTTATTGTGACGAAAATCATGAAATTTTCGGCATTTTTTGCTCTGCTACCACTTGGCACCCGTGAAAATCAAGCAGTGTAGAAGCAAGCTTCCTAGTAAAGCCGATGTCACGTTCGTGTATTGTGCACAATTAGCACATCTTAAAATTTTAAATTTTGGTAAAATTTAATCTATCTGAAAAATCGCATTGTAGTTCCATGTGTCGATAAGCTTTGGGTGTTTTGGGAAGTGTGGTATAGATAAGGATTTACTAAGGAACATTTTATAGACAAGACGAGATTGGATGAAAGGTATAAAGTAGGAAAGTATGAAGAATTAAAAAATGCAAGGGTGGAAGGGGGCGATCATCTTGCCTTCCGCCTGCAATAGCATGAGGTTGTGGTTGACTATATATTTTGATTCCTGCTTTTGCATTGGTTCACTGTGTGTCCATGTTGGACTGCGTGCTAGCAAGTGCTTCTCTAGTGCCTTTAGCCATTTGTGCATTTGTTTGTCGTAAGTAGTGCTTTTTTGATGTCTTTCAATTACATGATGATTAAGACCAATAAACCGTGACTAGGAAGTCTAACAGCTGACTGGTGTTAATATTGGACTGGATAAAAATAGTGTTTTGTCTATGCAACTGTAGATACAAGTGTGTGATAACCGGTAAAAATGATGTTAACAGAACAAAGGGTTAAATGGATGTCAAGATCGAATGGATAAATGCCTCGGAGATCTTGTAGATGGAAAGCGGTAAAGTGATGCAGTGGAGGTAAAAAGATCAAAGTAGAAAATTAATTTATTCTAAGGCATTGTATGTTGATATTGTGGTTTTGAAGGATCGCCATCTTGGCTAAGGGTAGGCTAGAAATTAGTCCCAAGGCTTTATTAAGAAGGAAATCTCTGTCATTTATGCAAGACTTCATCTAGTGAGTAGATTTAAAGGACATATTGACGAATAGGCATTTTGGGATGCTAAATGAACAATACGAATCTGCATTTGTTTACTTTAATCGTTCTTAATACAATAGCCTTATTAAGTGATAGGTACTGCATTTGCATAGTTGTGTGGTATAAATTCGAATTCAAGTTAAAATACGGATGGTAGACAGATGATATGTAGCTGATTCTGTCATGACAATGGATACTTTAAACCTAAGTCTTATTCAATCACACTTCAGACTGGGAGTCCCGAAGGCATTTGGCTCAATTCCTTCGTATTTTTTAGGCTGAGATGTATTTGGACTTCAGTTAAAACGAGGAAATAATGGTTTAGCGACAGGGAAGTATTGATGCGCCTGTGGACCTTTTGAAGTTAAATTCAAGTGCTCTTTAAATGGAAAAATTCAAACATTTGAATTAGAGCGTGTTTTACTTTAAGAGTAAAACGAATACAGATGTTACGTTGCATTTTATTTGCAAATGTCGGTTCTTTGCGATAGCTTAGAACCTTTTGTGGGATATATTTCAATTACTACTGCCAGCAATGCACACTTTATTTGATTGGTACAACAATATGTGTATATAGATATATATCGACCGATCTTGTGGTCTTTTTAATCATTTAAAGCCTGGGTACAGAGGTACACGGAAAGACTTATAATTTAAGTCGTTTCTAGCAGCGTTTCATTTGCTCGCGTTCAAAACCTTACTTTCAGTTTTACACTATTGTATTGTGTTGTATTGGAAAAAACGGTTTTATATATGTTATGAAGTGTAGCCAATCCCCTATTATTAATTGTGTTGTGATTTCGCAGACCCAGAGAGAAGAGAAAACCGGACAAGTCTAGTCCACTAGCCAGATCAGACTGGAAATGACTTTGGTTGGACTGTGATTGGCCGTAGAAGATTGAACCAGTCATTGAGCTTCCGTGTCTGATGTGGGGGAATGTGATTAGTCAGACAACGGACCAATTGATGAATGGCAGTTGAATTCGTCATGCCGTGACCTGCCATGGTTATGACATGGCGTGGAGTGGAAATTGCACTTTCGGTGCACGGCAGGGCATTGTCTCACCTTCCTACCAATATCAATAATAGGTGTTATTCCCCCACTTCATTATCCTCTTACAGAATGCTTAGGTTCCTTCCTTATTGCCACATATTCCACTATTACTTACTATTAATTAAGTAGCGACGCAGTCTCACTCAGAATCCGCCTTTCGCAAGTTATAATGGGAAGTTTTGCAGTCCTGAGTGGATTGGATGGTTATTCCTGCTACTAGCTTAATAATTTCTAAGTATTTTCACAAAATATCTACCTCTTTCAAGTCTCTATACCTGTAGATTCTGTTTCAATCGAGTAGGCGCTTGTACCTGGATCAGATCGACGACCTCCAATTGAGAGCACATCACCTGACGCCTCCGATGTGGCTTTAGTCGGTTCAGCTCCGGCGTCGCCAGCCAGTGATGAGGGGACGAGCATCGCCACGGGAGCCAAAACAAGTGACGACGCAACTCCCAACCATTCTGAGGGACCCCCCAAACCTGTCGCCCCTGAGGTAGAAAATGTCTTGCGGCATCGTCACCATGGCTTCAAGGTAATTTCTTCATACTATTTCAAACCCTTCATGTGCTCTCCTCTCATGCACGCCAACTCACACCTCGCATTATTTGACCCCCTCCTTTTCAGCGGGTGAAATTCCGCCAGATAAGCCAGCCCACTCCAAAGTCGGGCTTAAAGCCAAACGCATAGTTATGCGTGGCGATAGAGTTAAAATTTAGTGTAATAGCTTTTCTGTCGCACAAGTCAGTTATACATTTTACTCTGCTCTACTGGCTCTAACCAACTCCATTTCTACTTGTAATTGTAGGTTTATCGACCGCTAAAGTGTTGAATGTAGTGCCGCTCTGTGTGTATTAGATATTGTGTGCTTACTTTGTTCCGTGTGGTTCGCTGTGGTCTGGTTTCGTCCTAATTCACTCCTCATCTCTACGTGCTATTCATCTTTCCCGGCGCCATATCTCTCTTTGTGTTGCGTATTACGTTTGCCTGGATATTTTTACTTTTTACGCACTTTGTGTGTTTCGTGTTGGTTTAGGAGAGAATGAAAACTTTACGACACCGCAGAAAAATTACCACTTTCCTCCCACTCTCTATTCAGGTTTGTTCCACTCTGCACTCATTTCCCCATCTCATTAGCGACCTAAAACCCCTGTCTCCTACTAACTTTACCCTAGTAGATTTATTATCACACTTGTTCCATAAATGGACAGTTCATAGATGACTTCTATTTTTATTATAGTAAGTGTTCATTTACTAACAAGAGTTGAGTAGCCTTAATTTAATAGGAAAGTTCGAAGTTGTGATAATTGCACTACACTAATATATTTGTTTCCCTTTAACAGAGCGATGGAGGCAATATGAAGACGATGGTAGATCCGCCAGATCCAGCAGGCCGCATCAGACTGACAATGCACTACGATGTTAATACGGAGATCTTGGCAGTTACCATTGAAAATGCTGAGTATGTGGCTAGTCAAATGTTTGACATTCCAATGCATATTAACTCAATGTTTTTATAATAATACAGTGTACACAAACCTCCAAAGATTCCAACGTAACTTGTGCGGTTCATATTTAATTTGAGTTTTTCGCAGTTTTCTTTGTTGCTCTACCTGGTTTAAGTTAGCTAATATGTAATCGAATGTTATCATGAGATCTTAGTTGCTTCTTCTCTTCTTCTTTGGATCTCTCTTGATGGCTGGAACGATGATGAAAAATATTTTATGTCGGTAAAGAAATTAAGTTCTAAAGAGAGTTACAAGTGGTGTATTCTGATAATACATGCACATATGTTCCTTTCTGCGGAGATCTGCGAAATGTTGTCTTCATTATCGAATCATTCTCTTTACTCGCTTCAAAGGTGAAAGTTCAGGTTATGCATTTTCTTTTGCTATTTAATTGGTGATTATGAGTAATCATTGTGACCTTTACAATGGCACTTGTTGAATTCCTTATCTCCCTGAGAGTGTAGAAAATATAGCTCTGTAAAAATGTACTTTAATATTTTGCCGACAGTTTGAGACCATTTTCGTCCCGCTAATGTCAAGACCATATAAGATCACCCGGCTTTATCAGCCTCCGAATGAAAATTGAATTGAAGTGGCAAGATCTTAAGTGAACAACTAATTAACCGGAGGTGGATATCGTGGACACGAAGTTGCTCGGTAGTCATGCTGGTAAATTATGAGATTTGAAGTTTAGAGCCCCTGAAGTAGTGAACTAGCCATTTAGTAAATGTTGTGCACCTCGAATCCAACATGAAATTAAGTGAAACTCTTTGATTTCTCAGAGTGACTCCCGACACCTTTTTGATTCCTCCTCCTTGATGATTTATTTCAATTGCTCTAAATGGCTTTCACTCACTTTCTCATAATGAAAGTGGTTCAACTTCTCGCTTCGTTGTAGGCCATGGTAATATATTACATTTTGTCACGAATATAGGCTAGAATTTGGTCTGACTCACTTAAAATGATTGGTTTTTGAGAAGAGAGGTGCTTGAAACCTTTCAGTTTCAATCAGTTATGCTTCTACAATCGCAGTTTCATTTACGAAATGAACAATTTTCTTGTTTACATTCCTTTTCGGCTGCTGTTTTTCGGATTTTCTTGCACGATAGCCCCTGAGAGTAAATACTTTTTTCTTCCAGAGGGCTAATTGGCGTGGATAAGGACGGTCTCTCGGATCCTTACGTGAAGTTGAGCGTTATCGATGGATTCGGTCACACTGTCGGTGACTCAAAGAAAACCAAGCCTGTGAAGAATGACCTCAATCCACAATTCAACGAAAGGTATTTATGGTGCGATTCGTGGTGCTTTCACATATTTCACTTTTTTCGTAATGAAATAGGTATTCTAATGGAGAAATATTTGAGAAAAAAGTGTATGAGTGAGTATGGTCTAGCGCTTCCTAGCTCTAGTAGCCAAAAGTCTGGGATGACTAATACCCATCACGGGTCCGATTAATTAATGGTTGTAGAGGTTCTCAAGCCAGAAGTATCAAATAAGGCTGAAACAGTTCGTGCAGTGTGAGTAATTATAAGACTGTTTTCTGAGAACTTGCTGATCACGAAATATTAGCAGATGGCTGAGGTCAGCCAGTGGGTCTTTGATAATGCCACATTTGCCACTTTATAAGGCTATAATTACTCAGGTCCCATAAAGCATAAGAGAGGAGACCTATAGTTCAAACAATAATTTTTTAATGAAGAAAATAACTTTGCCTGTATGGAAACGGATATGCGATAAATGATTGTGTGCTTAATTAGCTGGGAATTTTTGTGATAATGGTGGGTATAAATATCTGGATATGAGTGTAGAAGATCAGTGCTGGATGATCCACGGCACGTGGATGAAACTCGTGAGTTTCGCTCGGATGCAGCAGAACTATCCCATTTGATAGCCGTGCATTATACATGCTCCCTTATCAGTATGTGTTATACTAATCGGACAGACGGATGCTTAGCCGATAGGAAGTAGTTGGAGAAAGAGTAAGGAGATTTGATCTGAGGGACTTTTAACTCTCAGCGGTTCCCTTGACCTTCTTTCGCCTCTTTTGATTTGTCCATCTCTCATTCCACTTTTCACATATATTTCATAAGATGCTATGAAATAGCATCTTTCACGTATATGCTATTCCTCTTCCCTTTTCCCTGGTTTCAAGCCTTTGGGCAATTGTGACTCTGTGTAGTGGAGTAGTAGTAGAAGAGTGGAACACGAGTTTGGAAGCCACATAACTTTTCATTTACTAAACCCACTAGCTACTTCTTTTCTCCCGCAGCTTCGAATTCTCTGTGAAGTCTGAAGTTCTGGACACATGCAAGCTGTGTGTGGATGTAAAGAACCACGTCGGAGTGCTCCAGTATGGCTCACAAACTCGCGACTTGGGATCTGTAGTGTTGAATCTCAAGGCTCTCAAAAATGGAGTTGCATTCACAGAATGGCAAGTTTGCTTTTTTTCGACAACATGTTATCAAATTATTAAGTTGTGTCTTATGGAAAGAGCAAAACAGTTTGCGAGGTCAAAATCCATTCCCATTTGGCAAAAACTTCAATTGAACTTCGTCACTGGCATTTCTGAGTTATGAGGGACGGCTTGGGAGCCGTGCGTGTGCGCTAGTAGTCTTGCAACCGGTGTACGTGTGTTCAAGTAAGCAGTTCAAATAAACGCTAAAACGTATGCAAGATTTTCCCTGGTCCAATAGGAGATTAAGATGTGTGGAGTTAGATAATGACAAAGTGGTCCCGATCCCTTTACTCAAGCATCTAGAGATCTGATCCTGAGGTGAAAAGTTTGGAACGTCAGTCCATGGTGTAATTAAATGTACCTGTTAGATGTGGAACGCGAAGGGTTGGATGAATCTCGAAGTCAGATACTTTGATTTTAATTCTCTGTTCCCACCCCCACCTCCCTTTACCCCTTAGTTGAGACGTCTCGTGTTATCGTACTTTCTTCTGCATAGTTTTGCTTTGTAATGAGAAATAGTTGTTGTGACCGTTCCCTTAAAAGTTTTCGATGTTTAGTAGATCCATATTAGCAAACCTCCACCAGGTATACATATCGGTGTTGATCGTGTTTTATTGTGCTAATTTATCACTTAGGTATTTCCTATCTCGTTATTCTGACTAAGGGTTATTCCAGCAATAGCAGCAAGGCATGCACTAAAAAAACGAACTTTGGAAAATCTACTTTTCAACCTTATTGTGATTACCTTCGTTCAGTTTTTCCCATTTATACCCTCCTTCTCCATTTTCGCATTATTAATATAATAATCTTGATGCGTAGTTAATGGCTTTCATTAATCAGTATTGTGAATTTATTTTCATAAAATCATTAGAATGCCGCGCTTCGATCCGACCAAGACGGTTCCTTGGGATCAGTTCCCTTAGTTGTCCCACCGAAGTAACCACTTTACCCCAAGCGCACAATAATTGATTTTGTGCTTGTGATTGCGTTTGATTACGAAACCTGCACACGACTAACTGTGAATTTGTGTATTTGTTTCTCCGTAGGTACTGGCTGCACAAATGCACGGATTGACGCTGCGATGATCTACCATTGCCTCCTAATTTTTATTACCAATCATTAGAGTCCTCGTATGATTTAAGCTGCCGCTGCCATTGCTCTGCTTCCTCATCTATCTACAGTATTTTGCGACCTTCCGTTTGTTCGTCAAAATACAAAATGAACCGCTTGTCACACCCTTTTCACCCTGTTTCACACGCGTGGCTTAATTGCTTGAAGCCTATGAGTCTGGCCCTTCCCATGAATTATATGTTATTAAATAATTATTTGTTACTATACTACCACTAGGGTAGAATGCAATCTTTGCAGCGCCAACACATTTGTGTTTGTTATATTTTGCAAGAGCTGGACTTTATCTAGTCACCATTCATGTGAAGTTACTACCACTACTACTACTACTACTCAGAGACCAGAAGAAGAAGAAGAAGAAGAAGAAGGAGACGAACAACAGGTCTTGTATTAAAAATGAATGTGCTTGTACAGAATTGGATATGTGTTAAAGGATTGGATGCCCGGTTGGCCAATAATTGCAGGGATAGTTGCTTCATTGGTGGTCGCACATATCCAGGTGTGAGCGTAGAAGCCCAATAATAGATAAGCAAGTGTGGGAGGGGTGAGGCTCATGAGTTCACTAGGGTCTAGAGGAAACACTCGACTCAGATTCCTGACAATTCCCTATTACTGTTGCCTCCAGTGACCATCTTAGTTTTGTCCACCTGGAGTTATTGAAACCGGATGAGGTCGATTATATAAGTGGTCAGGAAGTTCAATCACTTAGTTTCTTTGTATACAAGACGGGCATCTAAATAGAGGTAGGAATTAGAAGAAATATCGAAGGATGTTTGGGAAAATATGCATCGAACATCATCTTTAATCCGATTAGTAACTTCAACCAATGACTTACGTGCTTGGGCACTATCTACGCCTCCCATACTCTCATCAACTTCGATGAGTCAAATACAAATAGGAGATTAGTTAGGCTATGGTCTCTTTCGCTCTAGCAGTTCTTTCATTAGGACTACTTAAACGAGGGGGGCTCTGGTGATTGTTTGAAGTTTTTTGCTTCCCCTCAGCTGATTTTCGAGTACATTCATGGTTAGATGAATCATTTAAGCACCCGCATTAATTGGAAAAGTGTCGAAAATTACATAAATTGGCCTGAAGTAGCGTTCAGAACGTGTTATCTCTGAGTCTATTTGGTCTTTGTTCCCAACACGTGACAATAACAGTATTGTAGCATTATTCTCGGTAGTACGTGGAGAAATGCGACTCATTGCCACAAAAATTCTTCACTTTATAATTGCCCCAGAAATGTACGAGAATCATTATTGGTTAGATGCTCTTAAGCGATTTAAATTTAGGTAGGGTGTGCTGATGAAAAGAATAGAGAAACATTCTCGATACGATTTCACCATCGTAGTCGAAAAGCACTTGAATATCTCAGCTTTCGCATGTTCTCGTGACAATTCAAGTACGATCGTATGATATGTCTATTTAAATAAAAATATGAAGTTTTGTGAGTATGTAAAATAAGCATTAAAGTTGCATGAGAGGCGTCATCCAATGAAATATACAAGAGATGAGCAAACTGCTTCAGTAAAACTAGAAAGTGAATTTCTTTACCTTACAATAAGCATACGGTAATTACTATAACAGCACAGTGATGGATAAGTGTGCAGAAAGCGTCCTTATTGGAGAGCATCTTATGCATAACGCAAAAATGAATGGAATGGCATAGTGGTTTATAAGAGCATTAAATTAGGAAATATTGACTAAGGAGGATAAAACTTACAAAGGGTGGGAGGAAGCAACTATACTGTCACAACGGGGGCGGTATTCTCTCTCTCTCTCCCTCTCTCAGTAAGGGGCACGAAAATGTGCATATTGTCACGCCACATGATTAGAGCTTTCTACCACTTCTAATACAAACCGAAACATCTGGCGCGATTATACATCAAACCACCCCATGGCGCTAAATTGCTAGCCCCATTGTACCCTAAAGTCAAATGACTTCAACGTGCATGAATACGTCTATTCAGGTCAGGTATAAAAAGGACCGGTCTAAGAAATTTGCTGACCGAAAAGAAATTAACGAGTAGCTGACACAGATTGATGAGGGAATAGAATGCGGAGTTGGTAAGCAATGATGTTTTTGATGATCACAGAACAGCCGCAGTCTATCTAGATCGCCAACAATATCCCCTGATCTAGCAAATGGCCACTGATCGATGGAAGTGTAATTCGTTGGAGAACCAGCGTTCAATTAGCAGCTTAGTGAGAGAGGAAACATTCTGGAACACCTTTTCACTGGAAATTCCATTGACATAGTTGGACTCACCAGATTTCTGTTGATTCATGCCACTGTCACACTTGATGTCTAACTTTAGGCATTCATTAGCTAAATCCACTAATGCGATCTTATCACTTGCATCGATCATTCTGAGGATTCGAAAACAGATGTCAGTTGGATAAATTGCCCTAAGATCACTAAAATCCGGAGGAGGCATTTGAAGTGATCCTTCGAAATGTCAGCAAACTGAGAGACCTCAAAAAGATTGATGAAATGGGAAATGGGATTATCCAGTCTTCATCCTGTTCTATCTCGGGAGAAAGATTTCAAGGCAGTTTCGAAGTTCGGAAGACTTTTCACCCAACAAATGGGAGAGAAATGAGATAGTTTTGTCCAAATTTATGTCCGAAATTTTACTTGATGGATGTTGGTAAGATCGTTTAGGAAAACAAGCTCACATTTTCCAGACCAGTTAGAGGATGTTATATTAGTTTCTGAACCGTATTGAAATTCACTGACTTGTAAAGCCAGTGATTCTGTTGATAGTTTGAGAGAGAGAAAATGTCGGATTTTTCATGTTCACGTGTTTGCGAGCACTTCGAACAGCATTATAGGATCTTCTTATTTACGGTGTTCCTGCTGTTTCTTCAAAAGTAACTCATTGTCTTCCAAATTTTTTCTTCATGGTCAGTTCAAATGCATCAATGTCCGATGCTTTCAACCATGCGTCGCCACTGTATCGTTTCGTTTCTTTCTTTCTCAAGGCCGAGAAAGCAGAAAGAAACTTAGTTGCATGATTTTAACATGCTCGCCTCCTCTTAGAACCATGAGCAGACAGTTGAACCTAGCAAAGGTATTTTAAGCGTAGCTAAGACATTTGCTGATGGGACTTATAAAATGGATTGAAAGTGGAAAGGCTTTCGTTTCTTTATAGACGGTTAAGAGAACACATTATAAGTAACCGATTAAAGGGTTGATCAAAGTTGTAGAACGCGGCGACTTGATTTTCAAGAAATACAATCTTTAGCCATTGCTACTCGACTACGGACTTAGGACACTCGGGAAATAATGAGATTGGCGCAATTGAGGCTACCAACCAAAATCGTAAATAGTCGTAAGCACTAGCAACCAAGACAATTGGTTCGATGTTCCTCCCTAAATATCTTTACCATTTAGAGCAAATGACACAAGAAAAGCCACTGTATTCTATTGGGAAGATGCCTCCTAAGTGGCACTTTACTGACTTGTGGCAGGTAAATTTATATATATGTACATATGGGCATGTGTACATATGTGTGGATTGGGATTTCCAAAGTATTCCTACATATTTCACACCCATATTTCACCTAGATATTTAGGAAGGACTAAACTGAATATGCGTAGAAATGGCATCCAATCACGGCACATAACTTGTTCACCTAATTTGGAAAACTCAGTTCGTATATTTTAATCAAATGTCTTACATTTGAGGTCATGGCTAGTGGTCCCCCCTTAAGACCGAGGATATATCGATGAGTGCTAATGATGTTTGTCTGCTCCTATACAATTGTCAATCACTACTCCTCTATATTTCCTCTATCAACAAGCCCGTCGGTGAAAATGAGTTCTGATTTGCCTCAGCCAGTTTCTTGTACATGCCTCAACCCTGGTGAAAACTACAAAAGAGCTAAGCTACTCTATGATGCGTCTTTCAACCTCATGGACACTGATCGAACTGCTTCAAAGGAGATTCCAAAATACAACTTTACCAATACCAGCTCAATCGATCCAAAAATTATCATTATCGTTCCCTACAGGAATCGTTAAATAGACGCACTAGCCTTTTTGGTACGCACTCTCCCCTACTTTCAGTATCAAGGGAGGAAAGTACAAATACTGACTGCAGAACAGAATGGGACTCAACCTTTCAACCGAGTGAGGTTATTTAGGGCAGCTATCAGTGACATAAAGAAGTATTTTAATGGAGGTAATAACGATAGACTATTTGGAAGTACCTGCTTTACATTTTGTGATGTGGACAAGCTTCCAAAAAATCCGTATGCTCTACATTTCTGTGCAGATGTACCCAATAAACTCTTAAGGTTCTGGAAACACGGCAAAGAAAGGGTGTCGCGAGTTGCGTGTGCTTTAATTACAAAGTAAAAATACTCTTCCATAGAACCTACTCGACATTTCTCGGCGATGTAGCGATGTCTACCTTGAAGTAGTTGGAACACATCAAGGGCGCCTTGAATTCGTTTGGAGGATGAGGTAGAGAGGATGATGACTGGTGGAAACGAATCTACATGGGGGAAATGAGGATTGTCCTGCTAGCAGTGAGCAGGGGGACAAATCTATGAGGGAACTAGTAACCATACTCGAAATAAAGATATTGCTTGTGGAAAGCTTTTGGCACGGAGAGACCAGAAGGCAATTGCGGTCAATGATGGCTTAAAGCAAGTCAACTATACACCTCTTTAGAGAGTGGATTATATCAATGTTATCTGGCTTTTATTTGCGCTGTAATTTTTATGCAATTTTAATTTGCCTATCTTTTGTTATTAATGATACCATACTCGAGATCCAAACATGTTTTACTAGCTTATTTTTAAAAGGATGCATTAGGATGTCTTGTCTTTGCCCTCTCTCAATGAAAAAGATTATTGTCAGTGAATTTGCGGTTTCTTTCTCAAATTTGTGGTATTTCGAATAAGTCGCTAAGCTCTTAACGTGGTCAAGTAGCGAGAAGTAGAATTGAAAATTGAAATACCAGGAAATACATTCAAATAAGGAAAAAAATAAGAAGAAACTGACTACTGCGGTTGATCATTCACATCACCGAATGAGCATTGACAGGTATCAATCTCTGATTTAGCTGGCGTGAACGCTGAGCACCGCGTCGACATAGACATATTGGTTATCAATGGACTTATTGCGAACAGACTTCATTTCAGACGGCCGGAAAATCGGTCTAGACATGGGTCAAATTGAAGATTTCACCTATTCAGACGCTCTCACACGTAGACCTAAACACTTTTATACCATTTGGGGGATTTCAGTCTTGAGGTCAAGATTTCTTCATACCTACGGTTGTGGTTAGTTTCTTTATCTTCAAAAACTTCATTCCTCTCGACTTCAAGGGTGTTTGATAGGAGTTTACCTTTCAAGGCGGGTTGGAAAAATATGTCGTTCACGTTGGCTTTCTTCATTAATTTGTATTCATTTGCATGTTCTTGATCTCATCCAGCTCCAATTTGTTTGATTGCAAAAGAACTCAGACATCCGAAGTGACGGTGTTTGAAGATTTATAATCCACCTATAGGATAATATAGAGCCGTTTGTTAGTATATGCTATCAAGATTTTTCTCCTCTAATTTCGAAGATGGCAGGATGAAGGTAGTTTGTATGAATTTGACGTGGTAGAGCTCATTAGAGTCCTTTCAAGGTGAACGCTTAATCATTTCATCAACCATAAGCTAGAATTACCTAGTACGCGAATGAGGGTTTTAATCATTTTCTCCTGTGAAGCCGAAAAATAATGGATATTAAGTGTCATTCAGCTCACTAATGGGTTTTAAAAGATCATAAATGAATTTTAATTAGAAGGTGTTTATTTGTCTAACATGAGAAGGGGGACTTAATGACCTCCAAAATCTTTATTAAACTTTAACAGTGGGGGCATGAAAATGCGTGCAATTTTCAAAATTGTTCAAGAGCGTAATACGAGATAGCAGACAAGATCACTAAATCCACTAATAATGGAACATTGTACTAGATGGAATTGCCATAAGAAAAGTTGCCCAAAATTGGGACCACAGTGCACTAGACAATTAGGACTAGAAGATTCGGAAGACGCAGGCATAAATGTAGTAAGATAGTTGAAATTCACAGCTAAATTGGCCAGAAATCGAACAGAGCGTGAAGCGTTCCTGTTTACATCTTGACTTTAACCTTCCCGACATCACATCTTCTGATTAATAGGAAGTTCTTGCCCTTACTATTGATGTTTGAAGATTGTAAGAGTAACAGTTGAGTTAACAGCCGACAACTGCAGTTCCACAGATCGAGGATGCAGAGTCAAGAGCGAGCAAGAATGTACTGAATGGCATTGAGTAAACTCCGAGAAAGAAGGAGAGAGGGCGGGAGGGAAGGAGGGAGGGAGGGAGGTAGAGAAGGAACAAAGTTCAGTAGAAAGGGGAAAGAGGGATTACGAAAAATACGATGAAGAACGAGGAAGAGGGCACGAAAGCCGAGCGTTTGCACCACCAGTCCTAAAATCGTTGTGCGTGGGATTATGTAGGCACGGAGTCGGCAAAAGTAATTTATCGCAAACACGAATTAAATCAGCATGCGGTTTAGAAGTAATTATGATGCACATTAAAGGAGCAATCCTTCAAGGTTAACTAACCAGCGGATCGATGACAGTTTTTGTCCAATCTCACTGTCAGGAGCACCTAGAGTTCGCACATAGGTGAAAGGGATAGGTGATTCGGAGACCGCTTGTGGTAATTGTTAACCCTGTGACTAAACATGGATTCTGCGACCTTGGGGTTTATTCATCGCTGTCCTATCGCATGTTCGTGCATCATAAAGGGTGTTCTTGCCTCATTATACATAATTCCAAAACCTGGTGAATTATGTATGATTGTGCATCAACTATCACAGAACTAGATCTTGCAGAGTCAGACAATCGATTTCAGATCACTATTTTCGAATCTGTCCTACCACGGAGATCAGTTCTTGCCAGCTTCCTTTGCCAACAACTTGTCGTAATTTGATCCGAAGTTGACGTCTTTTCCTTAAAGGTGAAGTGAAAAGTATTCTGGCGAACTTGTGTGTTGTTAAGTGCGACAGGCCAAAGTATAGTTCAAATAAGTTAAATGTTCTAACTAAGATCGCATCCCTGAAGCGGAAATATTTGAAATTTATTAAACGGAAGAATTTCTATTTTCTAATAATAACAAGATTGACTGTTCGAAGGCGATAGTAAAATCCACATTGCTTTCAATTGAAATGAAAATATAGCTAGCATTTATAGAAATCGCAAATAAACAATAAAAGATATTTGCTTAAGTCTTAGAGCCTCTGTATAGTCACAGATAAACTCATAGTTCACAACCTTTTGTCAAGCAAAGTAGAAATGTAAGAGACTATTGCTTTATCGCAAAAAGAAACATTCCGAAATTGTAAAACAACGACACATTACTAATTCCAATTTTCAATTTCATTTAGATGGTTTATGGTGGTAACTATTAGGAACCGAAATTAATAAGGTGAAAGCTGTAGCCGTTGGAAGGAAGCGAAACTGTGGAGTGGATAACGCTCCTAGGGCTGACCAAAGGAATCTCGTGCGCGGTTGAGGCGTCTGGAAAGTACGAACGTGCTGCAGACGGTGTAACGAGCAAACGCGTGCTTGTGCACTGAGGCCTTCTCAGGTAATCAGCGACTAATATTCATTCAAAAGTAACGTCAAATGTGTTTCATGACTGAGCATACTTTTTACAAAAAAGAGTTTTGCAATAAACGCTCTTAATATGAGACTTTCTGACTTCTCGCAACTGTGGACGTGACATACTAAATGTTGGAGCCAACTTATACTAGAGGGCTCTGTTGGAGGCATGTGGTACTTGTCATCAGCTAGCTTGACTTCTATGAGGGTTACTGAAGTTTGACAAAGAGCTTATTTGTGTGGTAACCACTACAAAGCCATTGTTAATAGAAATTCTTTACCGATTTCACTATGAAAAAGATGATTAAACAA